>PVJX010025258.1:0-27123 GCA_004027295.1 Dolichotis patagonum | reverse complement strand
ACAGAAAGAATTCTCTTTAGGCTCCTGTTTGAAACCAGCAGCTACAGCAATCTGCTGGCCTTGCTTCAGGGCCAGTATCAGTTCTTTTATATGCCAAGAATGTTGTAGTTGCTCAATTATGAATGTGTGGGTGCCATTCTGAAAGACATGTATGGAACTTTCTTGTCCTAGATAAGTGTCTGTGAATTTGAAATTACGTTTAGTGCAATTTTATTTAAACAGAGGAGATAATCTAATACTATTGTAATTTTTCAGGCAGTAAGAATGCCCATCCCTTTTTATCATGAGCCACTTTTGAGGCAGTATATTCATTTCTGTTAATGGAGTGATAATCTCAGAATGATAACTCCTAATGAAAAGCAGTGTCACCTGCTTTGGACATCAATCTTCACTTAAAGCCGTGTACTGGAACACTGCTCTGGATTCCTCAGAGTTTTGGTTACTCTAGGTGTATCGATTTAGGACTGTCTGTCTTTCTTTCTTTCTTTCTTTCTTTGAATTGCCTAGTACTCAATGACCAATACACATTTGAATTTAAAAAGAAGATTGGGGAAAGATAAAGATCAACCTTCAGCTGAATGTGGTGAATGTTCATCTCTGTTCAGAACTGCAGCTGAGGATGTGAAATTTCACCCTGCATAGATGACTAGGTAGGGAGTGAAGAGGCCCCAGATGTAAATTTCTGACTTCTCCTGTTTCCCTGCCTCACTTCCTGTGATTGAAGGATGTATGTGTTTAGTGTGCTGTGTGTAACCTCAGGAGTGTGTCCAACGTTCTGTGTGAGTGCTTTTGTGAAGTGTGGTGAAGCAGGCTTCTTCCCTAACCAGCTTCCCTTTTGCTTGTTTTGCAGCAAGTTGCTTGTGTAAAATTCAAGTTACCAATTTAACAATTGATTTTCATGATTTACCCAGAAGATTGTGATTTTCTTAATTTAAAATGGAGCAGAGAATTAACTAACTATACCTAACGGATCCAGTAAAAATTTAGAAATAAATTAGCTGTTTTGCATGTACCAAAAATATGCCTAAAGATCCACAGTATCATGATGCAGGTGAACAAACCATCCAATGCTGTCTACTTCCAAGGAGGCCACAAGTGTGATTTTCTGGGTGCTATTTTTGAATTTAACAATGTCATCAAGCAAAATGTTATTTGGTTTTAATTACTTGGAATTTTGAATAAGTTAATAATTAAGGTTAATAAGTCATTACACTGGAAAGATTATCTATGATCTTGTTCCTTCAACTTACTGTAGGCAAATTAATATTGCAGCCACTTTACTCTTTTATTCCATTTTCTGTGGGCTAGAGTTTTTTCATGTTGGTTTTATTTTTTATATTTTTTATGTGATTAAAAATATTAGTTTTTTTCAATGAATTAGAATTTTTGATAGAATAAAAAAATGGTGGCATGCAGATAATGAAAAAGTTCAAAATTCCTAGAACGTCGTCATGAAATTTTCATTTGTTATAGGTAAGTGGTTGTGTTTTGTCAACATGTGGAATGACTTAATTTATATTTGTCCGTATAATATATTTTCTTATATTTTTTGATATACTTAGTACAATCTAGTATTGAACCTCTTTCATACATATACTTTTTAATACTTGTAAAATTGTTAGTGTCTGTGAGGTTATATATATGTGAGGACCACATATGCTGTAAGGTTTACAATTTCCAATCCACTTGTTTATATGTCATTCATAATCACATGGCATAGTTTTGTGTATTAGGCTAGGAATATACTTTGTGATAGAGTATCTTAGTAATTCTATTAGGTTTTTCTTGGAGAGTTCAGTTTTTCCAGTGCAAATGACAATTTTATGTGTTCCACCTTAATGTGATCCATTACTTTTTGATCTTTCTTGTGTTTTGTCTTCATCCATTGATGTGATTTTATGGTTTTTGTTTCCTTAATTTTAATGCAGTGGATTACATTAATTACTTAACAATGCCTGTGATACTTTTAATAATTTCTTCTCTATTATCTAATCTGCATGAATATTGAGTAAAGAAATGTCTTTTTATTTAGGGGTGTCATTTTGATTTTTATGTTCCTGTTATTTCTCTAATTTTCTGATGTTGCAATTTTTTCATTTATTTTAGAACACCCATTTCTGGGTACCTGAAATGATAGTATGTTGTACATTTTTTAGTACATTATGAAACCGTTAGTACTTAATCAAGCCTTCCATCTGAAGCATATATTCTTTAAAAATTTGGGAATTAATCTCTAGTTTTGAGGAATATTTTAAATATAGTTCTGCTGTTGGTTTTGAATTTCATTTACATAGTTCTGAGAGCCTTATTTGCATGATTTCCATTACTTAGACCATATTAAGATTTTTTTCTCTTTTTTTTGACTTTTGTTTGTACATCTTAGCAATACAGAATGACTACATTCATTGTTAGTACATGTCCATAACACATTTCAATTTATCCCCCACCCCCACCCCAAAATTAATTTCTTTGTTGTTGCTCTGAACATGGTCTATTTAGGTAAATTTTTCTTGTGATTTTGAGAAGACTGTACTATATAGTTATTTCATAAAATATTATGCAATATCCAACCAATCCCTGTGAAACATGTTGGTTTTTCCTGTTCCATTATACATTTTTCTGCTTTCATTAGCTAACAGTTACTGATAGAGTTATTTTGAAATCTTAATACATCGTTGTGAATTAGCAACCTTTCTCTTCAAAGTCATGCTTTTCCTCATGTAGTTTCATCCTTTATTTAGTCAAATATGTTTTGAGAACTGTTCTTTTAGAGAACTGCTTTTTATATCACTAATCACTGTAATCTTCATTTACTTTGAGGTACAGATTAAACAATGTTGCATTAATCTAGTTTCTACAGATTGTGTTGAATCAGTGATAGGCTAGTGTGACTTTTTTGCATAGTTTACTATTTAATGTATCCTTATCAGTTTCAACATAACAATAACTCCTGTCCAGGTGGACATAGCATTGGCACCATTACCCAGATATCTAGACGTTGATCAGCTTTGATGTTTGTTTTCTCTTTCTCTGACAGTCTAATCTGTTCTGATGAACAGTGTAGAGTTTGACCACTGTTGCTGGCAGTCTGTGAGTCTCATGTTTACAACTGCACTGCTTTGCTTATTGCTACCCAGTGTGTGCTGTCTCATCTTTTTATCCATGATTGCAGACAAACAGAAATTAATGCGTGCTTTCTGAATGGTAATTTAGTATTTAAAATATTCTGCAGTAAAATTTATTTTTAAAGTTGTTGATAAAATATAACAATAATAACAATGTAAATATCCTGAGAATATTCAGAAAGTTTCATCTTTGGACCTTGGACAATGAATGAGAGTATCCAGGTGATTGATACCCTGCTTGACTCCAGTCTTTCCTGCCCTGTGTATGATCCCTTCCTCACTTTGGTAATATTTCCCAAGTTTACCATATGTAATATTCTATGATGAATAGTATTTCTTTAGTTTCCTCCTTTGGAAATTTCAGTAAGTGAGTATTATATAAATTACAGATAGAAATAGTGTTAGACTTTGTGTTGTTTCACTATTGTTGACAGTTGCTGGTATGTGAATCAAGGGCAAAGCACTTTGTCATCCATTCCCTTGGTCCTGTGGTCCAGGACCAGTGTACAGTACTTGTACTGTGGTCCAGGACCAATGTACAGTACTTTTCAAGTGTATAGTACTTGAAAAGGATCACATATGGCCCTAAAGCAAGGCCAGCAGATCGCTGTAGCTGCTGGTTTCAAACAGGAGCCTAAAGAGAATTCTTTCTGTGGTCTGTTGGCCATTTCAGAACTTTGGAAATAGAATGGTTAATTCGTCAGAAAGAAATAGCAGGTGACTATGGCAGACTTTAGGGGGCCTGCAAGGGAGAGACCCTGGCACCTCAGGACCTACACCATGTGGTTGACTCGGGGTGCTGGGAGAATAAGGAGCTCTTCCCCTCTCTTGGGGGCAACTGAGAGTGTGGCAGACTTTTGGCTGCCTGAAGGAGAGAGACCCTGGCACGTCGGGACCTGCACAGTGCGGTTGACTCCGGGTGCTGGGAGAACAAGGAACTCCTCCCCTCTCTGGGGGGTGGCTGAGAGTGTGGCCGACTTTCAGCAGCCTGAAGGAGAGAGACCCTGGCACGTCGGGACCTGCACCGTGCAGTTGACTTGGGGTGCCAGGAGAACAAGGAACTCTGCCCGTCTCTGGGGGCAGCTGAGAGTGTGGCAGACTTTTGGCAGCCTGAAGGAGAGCGACCCTGGCGCATCAGGACCTGCACCGTATGGTTCGCTTGGGGTGCCGGGAGAACAAGGAACTCTTCCCGTCTCTGGGGGCAACTGTGATCCTGCCTGCATGTGGGCTGAGAATCAGACATCTCATGTCGTCCTGTCCTCCATCCCATGTCCCCCCTCCCCCTTCCCCCTCCCTAGCAAGTGGGAGCCAGTGAACTACACATCTTGTGAAAAGATTGACTATGTTATTTAGTATGAGCTCTCCATATGCAAAGATAAGGACAACCATTTGGAAGAAAATGAGACAATATGACAGATAGTGAAGATCTCTGGTTGTCTAGCTTTGAAATTTATGCTTTCTTATGTCCCGTTCTGTTCTGTTTTGTTGTGTTTAATTTTACTCCCTTTTTAAGTAAAATAAAAAAAATTTAAAAAAAAAAGAAAAGGATCACATCTTCAAGAATTGTAACACAGTGTACTCTGGATATTGCAGTGAACTCAGTGGTCAACTAAAAAAAATGGAAATGTGTGTACAGTGTATCACTTAATTCTCCATTCTTGCTTAAGTCTGCTTCTTTATTGTGTTTTTCCACACTTCCATTTTTTTTGATGATTATCTCAAAAAAGATTTGATTTCTTGTTTTCTATTCAGTGTTTTCTTCTTGAGTTAGATATGTCATAGTCATTGTTTTAGATTTATGTTTATTGCTCTTTTACTCCCTGTTCAAGATCTTTATACTGGGTACACAGGAAATACTTTATTGTCTTACTTCTCATGACTTTTGTTTGTATCAATTTATCCTTCTAATTCAGATGGTTACTTGATTTGCTTCTGATGTAACACTTTATTTCATACCTAAAAATATTACTCTATGGATTATGAAGGCAATGAAGTTTATCTTTCTTGTTTCCATATGTAAGTTAATTACTGTAGATAGAATGGAAGCCTGTGCAATCCAGGATTCCTAGTACATACCTGTGTCTCCCTGAGCATAGATGAAACAGCTTCTGATTTTCTCAAGACACATATAATATCAGCTCTATCATTAATCAATATTCTGTTTACATGTGGACCGATTGAGCACTGTCTTCTTTCCCCAAGATACATTTGTTCTGTCTACCAATAGTATAGTCTCATGAAAGATAGTATTTTAATTTTTTTCATGTATATTATGTAACCTGTCAATCTTCTTGCTTAGAAGGTATTGAACATTAAACTTATAATTTACAATATAATACAGTACAGTATTTAACGAATCAAAGATGTTATTTATAAGTAATACAACTTTTTTGAAGTTTTTCTTTTTTAGGGGTTTGTGAGGCAGAGGTTCACTGTCTGTTTCAGACTTGCTTTGAATTTATGCAGGCCAGGGTAGCCTTGGCAGTCCTCCTGTACTAGCCTCCCATGTACTAGGGTTACAGGCATGTACCACCACATATGGCTAAAATTTTCTTTTTATGCCTCATTACTTTGTGATGTATTGGTTTTCAGTGCATAAAATACATCCGAGTTGTCTTCTTCCCCTCATTACTATCCTATATATACCCTTCTAGAATTTCATTTCTGATTGCACAATGCCATTTGGTGACAATAACCTTTACTATGCCACATTTTTCCTTTTTTCATTATTCATACACTTTTTCTAGTTAAACTTTTCCATTAATATTTTTATTATTATTCATAAATCTTGTTTGCTGTGCTATGTCTTTCTATGAAATCATATTTAAATTTCAAAATGCTACCTAAGTACAAAGAAAGAAGGACTCAATGCACAAATAATAAGATTTGAGAAGATATTTCCTGTGTCCTATCCAGACCATCTGGCACATGATTATATGGATGGTGATCTTGCAGGCTCCCTCTGTGAGCTCTGCTTTAGAAACAGTACACAGATACCCTTGCACTGACCGGTCAGAAGCATCAGTGCTCCTGTTCTGCTTTACTTTAGCAGTGAGTGGCAATCTAGCATCAGAATTGCTGCCAAAAAATGTGTCCATACTTAAACTTGATGACCAAGGCACGGATTTAATAGTTAATGTAGACACTGTTGAGCATTTTGTTTTTGAGATAGGGTCTTACTGTGCAGTACAAGCTGGCTTCAAATTCATGGCAATCCTCCTGGCTCAGCCTCCTGAGTACTGAGGTTACATGCATGCACCAGCACATCTGGCTTTCAATTCAGCTTTTTATGAGAGGATTTGAGATACCCCAGGCTGTCAGTCTCAGCCTTCCTTTGAGAAATATATGTGAAATAAATGGAGCATACATGTATAAATACTGTGTTATTTCTCTGTGAGAAACTGCAAATGCAAATGAGACCATGCATGTATAATACATATTGTGAATTAGGAAGAAGCTGTTAGAAAAGAAAGAAAAATAGGGAAAAGGAAGGAAAGGAAAGGAAAAAATAAGGATATAATGAAAATATAATATAATAAAAATAAGCATTATAAATGGGAAAGTGAAGTGGGTCAAAAGAGGTGATGGGCATGGTAAAATATATATATTTTTTATAAAAGTATATATAAATGTAATCATTTAGGAGTTAGTGACCTTTGAGGATGTGGCTGTGAACTTCACCAAGGAGGAGTGGGCTTTGCTGAATCCACCCCAAAAGAAACTCTACCAAGATGTGATGGGGGAAACATTTATGAACGTGGCTGCTATAGGTAAGGATGATACCATTTTCTCATTTACACAATCAGAGAACATAGTTTCTTATTCATTGCTGCAGACTCATTAAATAGAATGTGAAAACATTTTGAAGAATGTTACAAGATTGATTATATTACAAGATGATTCTAACTGGAATCTACTAATTTTGATATACTAAAACAGTGATTCCTTGTATTGTTTTGTATAATTCAGGAAGAACGTGGAATAACCATGAAGTTGAAGAAGAGTACAGAAAGTACTGGAGAAGTCTAAGGTAATTTGAATGAAAAGGAATGTTCCTCAAGAGTCTTTGTGTGAGCAAAACTATGACAACTAAGAAAATGTAGCCGTATTCAAATTTATTTTGCATATATTCTCCAAAAATGTATGTAGCTTGAGTATGTATAATTTAACAATTAAATATGGAAATATTCCAGTATAGGAAACTGAGTTAGTATTGAGATTATACAACAAATCACACTACATTATCAACATGATGAAAATATATGAGATTGTGTTTAGGTGTTGTATATATGAAAAGAATAAATTTTGAATTTTGAGAGGAACCCACCTTCAGGATGTTGATTGATGTATACACTGGAATATAAGACATTATCTACAAATAGTGCTAACCTTGAAGCAATATTCAAAGTGTAAATGAATGTTATAATGAGCCCATTCATAGGTTTTTTTTTTTTTTTTTTTTTTTTTTTTTTTTGTACTGGGTGTTGAACTCAGGACCTTGCACTTGCCATGCTGGTGCTATACTGCTGAGCTAAATCCCTGATCCCTCATTCATGTTTAAAGTTCCTTAGAAGACACCCTCTAACATTGTTGGTGGGAATGTTAAGTACAGCCACTATGATAATCAGTATGCAGATGTCTCAGAAAATATAGAATTTCCATTTGACCCAGGTATACCTCTTGTGGGTACATTCTCAAAAGCGCTAAAATCATCATATTATACTGATACATGCATATCCATACTCAAAGCAGTATAATATATCAGCTAAGCCCTGCAATCACCCTAGATGTCCACATTGGATGCATGGATAATGAAAATTTTTGATACGGTTAGCATGATGAAAATCCAGCATTCTGGATACTGATTTAGCAATTAAATATAATATAAAGTTGAAGCTCAGCCTGAGCAATTTAATCATCAATGAGAATCTCTCTCAAAATAAGAAATAAAAAGCAAGAGTTGTAATTTAGTATTAAGAACTGTATTTAATTCCCAGCACTGAAAATAAAAAAGAAAATGTGTTATATAATCAGCCACAAAGATGAATAATACCATGTCATTTTCCAAAAGAAATGAGTGGGTCTTTAACCCATATTGTTAAGTGAAATAAATCTCTTATATGAGAAATCAAAAATACAAAATGCTTAAAATAAAGGAGTGGTGATAGAAAAAAGCAAACACAGCTTTTTGGAGATGAAAGATGATTCTAACTGGTATAAGGTGAGAAGGGGGAGGCTGAGGGGAGAAAGGTATCAAATGATCAGTGTATGATATACACATATACACATACACCAACTTCCTGGAATGAAACCAAACCTAATGTATTGCAAAATACTTCAATTTAAAAATTCCCAAATACATACCACTTTTTTGGCCGTGGCTATTTTGAAGATACCCTTCAGGGCATTCAGTTAATTTATTGTCAGTATTTCTTAGGTGAGAACTTGTTCAGGTTAACACATTAATATGGAGATCCATTTTATTTTGACTGGTATTTTGTTGTTGTTTTTGTTTTTTCATCTTCACAGAAATGAACAGGTAGGAAAATACTGTGAGTATAAAGCTTGGAATCAATATGAAGAAATCTTCCTTTGGACTCCAGATGCTCATATGAACATGAAACAAGCTGGTTTAAAACCAGCTGAAAGAAAGCCCCTAATTGGGCATTTGTCTCCAAATGTACCCATCATAGCTCACACTGGGGTAAAGCCACATGAGTGTTTGGAATTTGAAGAGAAGTTGCTTAAATATAAAGAAAATGGAAGAACTTGTGATTTCCAGTCTTTTCAGAAGCATGCGAGGACAAATGCTGGAGGGAAACCCTATGAATGTAATCAACATAGGAAGTCCACCTCTGATCTCAATGAAATAACTCACCTTAGAGAGACTTTTGTATGGAAGAAAAAATTGGAAACCTCTAGCACACCCAATGATACTGAGATCCATAAAAGAAATCCCAGTGGAGGGAATCAATATGTATGTAAAGAAGATGAGAAAGCCTTTATTTTATCCCACTATATTGAAGTACATGAACAAAGATATGCTGGAGAGAAGCTCTGTGTAGCTCAGGAATGTGAGGAATCATTCATTCAAAGTAATTCCTTTCATGGACATGTAACTATTTCTACTGGGGAGAAACCATATAGATATCAGCAGCGTGGAAAAGTTTTGGGCACACACAGTCATCGTGAAAGACGTGAAGTAACTCACACTGGGACCAAATCATATGCATGTAAGCTGTGTGGGAAAGCTTTCAGCACACGCAGTTGTTGTCGAAAACATGAAAGGACTCATAATGGAGAGAAACCCTATGTATGTAATCAATGTGGAAAAGGTTTCAGCACACGCAGTTGCTGTCAAGTACATGAAAGAACCCACAGTGGGGAGAAACCCTTTGTATGTAAGCAATGTGGAAAAGCTTTCAGCACACGCAGTTGTTGTCAAATACATGAAAGAACCCACAGTGGGGAGAAACCCTATGTATGTAAGCAGTGTGGAAAAGCTTTCAGCACACACAGTCATTGTCAGATACATGAAAGAACTCACACTGGCGAAAAACCCTATGTATGTAAGCAGTGTGGGAAAGCTTTCAGCAGATATGGTAATTGTCAAACACATGAAAGAACTCACACTGGGGAGAAACCCTATGTGTGTAAGCAATGTGGAAAAGCTTTCAGCACTCACAGTCATTGTCAAACACATGAAAGAACTCACACTGGGGAGAAGCCCTATATGTGTAAGCAGTGTGGAAAAGCTTTCAGCACACGCAGTTGTTGTCAAGTACATGAAAGAAGTCACACTGGGGAGAAACCATATGTGTGTAAGCATTGTGGAAAAGCTTTTAGCACACATGGTCATTGTCAGATACATGAAAGAAGTCACACTGGGGAGAAACCCTATGTATGTAAGCAATGTGGGAAAGCTTTCAGCACACAAGTTAATTGTCAAACACATGAAAGAACGCATACTGGGGAAAAACCTTATGTGTGTAAGCAATGTGGGAAAGCTTTCAGTACCCAGGGTTATTGTAAAATTCATGAAAGAAGTCACACTGGAGAGAAACCTTATGTGTGTAAGCAATGTGGGAAAGCTTTTAGCATACATGCTAGTTGTCAAATACATGAAAGAAGTCACACTGGGGAGAAACCCTATGTATGTAAGCACTGTGGAAAAGCTTTCAGCACACATGGGCACTGGCAAAGACATGAAAGAATTCACACTGGGGAGAAACCCTATGTGTGTAAGCAATGTGGGAAAGCTTTTGGTACCCATGTTAATTGTCAAACACATGAAAGAATTCACACTGGAGAGAAGCCTTATGTATGTAAGCAATGTGGGAAAGCTTTTAGCAGACATAGTAATTGTCAAATACATGAAAGAAGTCATACTGGGCAAAAACCCTATGTATGTAAACAATGTGGAAAAGCTTTTAGCCTACGTGCTAATTGTCAAATGCATGAAAGAAGTCACACTGGGGAGAAACCCTATATCTGTAAACAATGTGGAAAAGCTTTCAGCACACATGGTCAGTGTCAGAGACATGAAAGGAGTCACTGGAGAGAAACCCTGTGTATGGAAGCAGTCTAGGAAAGCTTTTACCACAAGTGGTAATTGTCAAATACATGAAGAAACTCACTGGGGAGAAACCTTACGCATGTAAGCAACGTAGAAAAGGATTTGCTTGTGTCTTGGTTACTTTTCTGTCATTGCTGAGACAAAATACTTGATGCCCAAAATGAGGTAAGGAAAGACTTATTTAGCTTACAGTTTTTGGAGGTTTCAGTTCATACTTAGCTGATTTCAAGGCAGGGTGGTGTGGCTAAGGGGCAATCATCATGGTGGCCACAAGCAACAAGAGTGATAAGGGCAAAAAGGGAAGAGCACACCTCCTTCCCTCCCTTATGTTATATGCTGGCATGCTCACCCTGCCAATCCCAGATCTAGACAACAAACCAATCACAAACACTAGACTCAGCCACCTGTATCACTATATGAGGCTTTGGAGGGACACTCAAACACAAACTGTAACAGCTGCTAAGTCCTCACTCCACAGAAATAAAACATGTATATGTATCACTGATGAGAAACTCTTTGCGTGTAGACAGTGTGAGAAGGCAATATAAGTACATATTACTACATACATGAAAGAAGTTGCACTGGGGAGAAACTTTGTATTTGTAGGCCTATTTAAAAATCCTATGAAAATTTCTCATGTAGTGGAGACCATTAGAAATAATTACTAAGAACAGTTTTATGTCAATATTTATTCATGAACGTTTCAGAAAATACAACCCAAGATGAAGATATCTGAAAATAAAAATGTGCTTTTCAGTAAATCTATAAATATCTTTATTATGTATTTTAATGTTTAATATAAAAATACATTCACATAATTTCATATTTTTGTGTGTCAGAGCTTAATACACAGTGTCTTAATTAAACAGTGAATGTACATATATTTTTACTTACAAATAAAATAATTTTGTGCTTTTATTTTTTTAACAATTGGAGGTATGACTCACTAAAATGAATGCTGTTAATTGTGTTTTGTTTTCAGTGAGATTTTGCCACTTTTTAAAAATGTTTGCTGTATATACTCCATATTCTTTCTAACAAAAGATATTTTTTGAATTTGATGCTATCGTTTATATTGAGATATATATTTTGAGAGAATCATGACTGTGTCCTTTTAAAAATTTATTTACATATTTGGAACTTACTATCATCTTACAATCCCTGTTTCATTCCCTCCCCCTCTCCTCTTCCACCAGTTCCCCTATCCCCTTTTTCATCCTTGCTGAAATTGTTTGTTCAGTTTTCCATATGAATTTTAGCATTTTTTTCTCTAATTCTTTAAGGAATGCTCTTGGCATTTCGATTGTAATTTCATTAAATTTATGTATTAGTTTTGGAAGTATGAACATTTTGACAATACTGTGTCTTCCTATTCAGCAACAGGAGATACTTATTTTCTAATGTCTTTCTTGGTTTCTTTTTATGTATACTGTAGTTTTATTTATAGAAGGGTTTAATTTCTTTTGGTAGGTTATTCCTAATTATTATTCTTGAAGGTATTGTGAATGACTTGTGTTTTTAACATTTTTGTTAATGAGTTCATTATTGGTGTGCAGAACCACAAGTGGTTTTTGTGTGTTGATTTTTTGTCCTGTTACCTCAACATATTTGCATAGGAATCTTTTGGTGGAATTGTTTTGGCTTCCATGTAAAGGATCCTATCAGCTTCAGGTAATGATACTTTGACTTACTCCTTTCATCTGTGTATCCTTTTTATTTCTCTTGTTTGATTGCTCTGGCTACTTCATGACAGTATTGACAGGAGTGGTAATGATAGACATTCTTCTTTTGCTTGTGCTTTTAAAGAGAAAGTTTTCATTTAATTTAATGTTTGCTAGATTCTGAAAGAACTATGTCTACATGTACTTTTCAGGTTTTTCAAGTCATGAATCAATGTTATATTTGTTGAAAGCTTTTCTGTGTCTATTTAAATAATCATTTGATTTATTGTCTTCTGTTCATGTGGTGTTACATTTATTGATTTGCATTTGTGAAACTACCTTGCATATGTGAGATGAAGCCTTCTTGATCATAATGTGTGATCTTTTTGATGATCTTTTTCATTTGTCCATTTTCTTCTATATTCTCTCATTGGAGTAAAATTACTTCATATTATTTACGAACATTTTCTGAATGTCAGTGGTACACATGTGATTTCACCTTTTTTGTGTAATTGCATTGATATGATATGGGTATTTTTCTTGCCTCCTTTTAGCAGTGTTGGCTAGGGTTTGTCTATTTAGTTCATTCTTTTGAATAACTTTGATGTATTCATTTCAATTTTTAGTCAATTTCATTCATTTTTGCTTAGATATTTATGATTTCTTTTCTTGTGCTAGTTTTGGGTTTAAACTGTTCATGTTTTTCAAAACACATGAGGTCCATCATTAAGTTATTTGAGATTGGTCCATATATTTGATGTGGGGATTCACAGCTATTTTTGCATTGAATGAGTCTTTTCGATGCAGCAAATCATTTGGTTTTTTTAAGTTTAAATACACAGACAACCTACATGACATGTGTTTTTTCCCCTAAAAAATAGTGCTGCCACTCCAAATAAATCTCAGTCAAAATAAACAAAGCACTCAAGAGGACATCAGTCCCATTTGTTCAAAATCCTGATGTTGCATGAATGACAAACAGCAGCCAGTTAGGACAAGTGATAGATCCAAGGTAACCACTGAATCCTTTAACACTTTTCCATTTCTAAACCATCCTTAAAATCATAAAGGGTGGGTCAAACCATCCTCATGGTAGTCCAGGAGAGCAACCATGCCATCGGGATTCATGTTTGCACCAATAAAGAACTGATAGTTATTGAAATTAGCAAGGATATGCTTGATTTGTTCTGCAGTCCTTGTCATAAACAGGTTTACTCTTTCTGGTCTTTGTTCTTCAAATTTGCCCTTGATTGATTTCATATAATATTTGATACACTTCTTGTAGGCTTCTTTTGTGAAGCTGGTTTCTTGCAAGTGATGGTTCATGACAATATCAACACCACTGACTACTGTGCTTGTGTTGTGTTTGCCCTCTGGGGCTTCAGCAGAGGCATTTACACTAATGAGCAAGTCATCGGTGTTACCCTCTTTTCTACTAATTACCTTATCCTCCACCTCCATTCATGATCTCCTGGATTTTGTAAATGTAGGAGAACATCTCATTGTCTGCTTGGGAACAGAGAGCCAGCTGTCACAGGGCATCAGAGGCCTGGGCTCTGCCATTTTCCACACTGTCTGGGTGCATGCAGTCCTTACGCTGCCCCAGCCACACTAATAATTATTTTATCGTGTCTGTGTTAGGTTTTTCAGTGCTGATGAGAGACAGACAGAGATAAAGAAGCCTTTATTGCAGGCACAGGAAGGTTACAGAAAAATGTAAGTTCCCTCTGACTCAGACAAAGAAGTGGTTGGACTTTATTAGATTGGGTTGGAATGGAGTTTAGGGAGGCAGGCAAGATGACATGTTAGCAGCTGATTGGGGCAGCATTGACTCGTGTGCATGCAAAAGGAATGAGGAAGTTTGTTTTGGGCTGAGCAGAGAAGAGAAAAAATGGATAAGCTCTTATCTCTGGCTCCTTCACTGTATTGGGCCACCAAATAACCTGGTGAATTTTATACAGGCAGAAACCTATCTATCATTCCCATCTTTTGGTTGTTTAGAGAGGCAATGCCTCTTAAACTGCTTCCTGCTGAATGGATGTTGTGATGGTGGCTGATGTTGTTGGGATGATGGATGACACCCATATAGAAGCTGGTGCGGGGGAGGGGGGTTGGAATGAGAATTTCTTTGATGGTGAAGGTCTGTATCCTGGGTTAGAGAAATCTCAAAAGAAGTTTAATGGCACAGTGTGCTTTGAGAAGCCAAAAAAGAATTGTGAGGGGACCTAGAATGGAGAGTATGATGGGGACATAGGAATCTAGGGTGGGCCACCAAGAGGACCAGAGACAAGAGCTAATGGTCCTTTTTTATATGTTGGAAGCAAGGTCTTGGAGTTTTGTTTTGTTTTCTTCATTTTTGATAATACCTGACTGATTTATGAAGTGACAGCATTCTCCCAACATGGCACATGTGCCACCTTTTTCGGCCTACAGAACATCAAAAGCTTGATGGTTTTGGAGGACTACAGCAGCTAGTGAGTTGATTTGATCTTGGAGAAAGTCAACAGACTTTGAGACACTGTAAAAAGTTGTCTTTTGTTCATAAGACAACTGGATGTAGAAGTGAATAGCCACTCCAATACTTTCATCACCCATAGCAGTGGCTGAGAAGAGGCCTATACCTGTTAGAATTGGAGGTATTGCTCTTTGGGATATTTGGTGACAGAGTAAAAAAGAGTTATGTAACCCTGTTATGATTTGTGCTTTACTGTGGAGCATAACTTGTGGTGCTGTAACCACCGGTGCACAGGAACCCTGCCATGTTGATGGAAGATAGATAAACGCTCCTTGGCCACAGACAATAGCACATGGAAAGGGCAGATAGGAGCTAAGGTCTCTAAAATGGGGCAGAGATGTGTGAAAGGGTTAGAGTTCCTACTTGAAAGGCAGTCTTGGAGAGATTAGGATGGTAGGTGCAAGAAAGGTTTTTTGTCCTGGAGCTAGGCTCAAAGGGCCAACAATTTTATAGTTTTGGGATTGGCTTGGAATGAGGAGGTGTTTAGGGCAACTGGATGTAACAATCTTGCAGGAAAGGATGAGCAGAGCCAACAATCAGAAAAGTCTGCAGTGGTGGGTGTTTGGTAGCTTTTAGCAACTAGAAGGTGTGGTTAAGGAGTTGGGGTATAGTCAGTGAGGTGAAGAGGGCAGAAATCAAGAGGAAGTGATTGTATGTTAGGTAGTAGTCTCTTGTAAAATCTTTGAAACATCCTTATATTATTACAGGCATCATACATCTGGAGCCCTCAGGTTTAGCTTTTTGGAAGTGATAAAAATGTTTCTGGATGAATGAATGATGGTGAAGTGTAGGGTGAAATGACCCCATACAGACATCCAGGAGATATTTAAAGATAATTATCACGGTTTGTCCAAAAATCAACAGGTGATTTTAAACCTGTTGACTCACAACCCCACTGGGGACAATAGGAGAATGACATATCATAGCAAAGGGGTTTTCTGGACACAGATATAATGCCAAGCTCAGAAATGATACCAGGCACAGGGTCTTGTCAGTGGAGGCCAGGGAACACCAGTGGACATCAAATGTAGCAGTGACTGAAGTCCAGTTTTTTTGAGCTACGATGATGAGATGGGGACCAGCTGATATCCTTGTTTGGTGAGATAAAAATTGTAAAGTCAAAGTTGGAATGATTGTGACAAAGTTGTGAGTGAAACAAAGGCCTAGATTATAAAGAACCTCATGTCAGATTTGGTAAGGATGTTTGGCAAAACAGTTGAGGATGGAGAGAGTTAGGATCATCGCCTCAATAAAAGAATATAAAAGCTACTTTATGTGAGGTGTGAGAGACTAGGGATAACAGCCCAGAACCCAGCAGTAAACAACTATAAGCAGTAATAAGAGGTAGGGAATCAGAAACCAGATGGGATAGTACATAAGTTAGCTTAGAAGTTTGGTTAGGGATTTTTGGTGAGACAAAGATGCTAGGGGACAGGAGCTGTGATGACCACTTTGGAGGTAAGAGTTTGGGGTAAGATTTCTTTGTTGTCAGGGCACTGTTTTGCCTGAGTGATAAAGCAGGAAGAAAGGCCCATGACCTTGATTGCTGTTGGTGTCATGAAAAGGACCAAGTAGGATCCCATTCACTTGGGCTATAGTCCTATGGGCTTAGAAGATTTGAGATATGTTAGATCTTCAGGAGTTATAGGGGATTCTGGTTTGGGTTATCTGTTATCTGCAGGAGACAAAGATCAGCATGTTGTCATAGAAAGTCTCTGAGAAACAAAAGAATTGGGACCTAATTGCTATAGGAGGAAGGTCTTGTGGGTTAAGATTGTGGAGTAAAAATGGGGTTTAGGAAATGGGTGTGCAAGGAAGTGCCGTAAGTTGAGTCAGGGCTCAGGGAAGGAGTTGGGGCCAGGGTAAGTGTGCTCAAGAATGAATTTTGCAAGGTGTAATTTTAGAAGATCATTTGCCTTTTCTACTTTTCTTGAAGATTTTGGGTGGTATGGTATGTGTAAATGCCAATTTGATGTTTAGGCTTGAGAATACTTGTTGAGTAATTTGGAAGATAAAACCTAGACTGTTGTCTGATTGGATAGTTTGAGGTAATACTAATTGGTGAATAATCTCTTGTATCAGAATTGTGGAAACTATGTTTCTTGGGTGGTGGGAAAGGTATTACGTTCATCCTGAGAAAGTACAGATGAAAGTGAGGAGATATTTGAAGGTTTCGTTTAGGCATATGTGTAAAGTCTATCTACTAGTCTTCACCTGGTGTGTGTCCCCAAAGTTGGATTGGGAAGGAAAGAGGAGGTAGGTGTCCCTAAGGAGAGGTTTTGGCACAAAGATGACAGTTGTGAGTGACCTGATAAATAATACTTTTTAGAAAAGGATGAGTAATGGAGTTTTAGGGGTTTATATAGAGCTTGAGTACCTATATGAAAGTAGTTGTGTAAGTCAGGAATGGTGTTGGTCTGGGAGAAGTAGTTCTGATTCTTGGTTATAGGTAGGTCTGTGAACTAATTGTACCTGGTCGGGTGAGTATTGAGGTGGGGATGGGATTTTTGAGATAAGGGGGAGAAGATCAGAAGGATATAATGGTTGTGCAACCAATTTGGCCTGTGTGTCAGCTACGGTATTACCCTGAGAGATAGGATCTGATGATGTTTGGTGCCTCTTGCAGTGGATGATTGTTGCCTGTTTTGGAAGCTGTGCTGCCTCTAGTAGTTTGAGGATGAGTTCATAGTGACAGGGATCACTTACGTGCTGATTAGACCCCTTTCTTGCCAGATGGCAGCATGGGAATGAAAGATCCTAAATGTATATTTTGAGTCAGTATAGATATTTATATATTTGTCTTTGGCTAGTGTGAGGACCTGTGAAAAGGCAATAAGTTGTGCTTTGTGTGAAGACGTTTCATGTGTCAGTGGACTTGCCTCTATTACCTGAGAGCCACTGACTAGCATATCCTGCCCTTTTTTGGAGTGTCTGTATTGGTTGAGCTTTCATCTGTGAACCATGTGTCAGAGGCTGTAGGGAGAGGAGTGCTATTAATGTGGGGAAGTGGGTAAGGGTCATCTGTAAGACCTCAGTGCAATTGTGTGAGGGATTTTATCAGATGGGGAGAAAGGTGGTCAGGTTGATGGGACTGCTGGTGGAGATAGTGATTGTAGGGTCTTGTATTAGTGTTAAGTGAACTTGTAGTAGGTGGGAAGGAATCATTAAGACAATGAGTGTTAGGAGTGTTTTGTGTGAGAAGAGCTCATTAAGGTGAGGGGGTTAGTGGACTGTGATTGATTGGCCTAAAGTGAACTTTTTTGCCTCTTGTGTTAATGTGGCTGCAGAGGCAAGAGCCGAGAGACAGGTAGGCCAGCCATTTACTGTTTTCTAACTGTTTTGAGAGGTGTGCTACTGTTTGGAAGGAAGGTCCTTTTTATGTTCCAGAACTCCTACAGCCTTATATTCTTGAGAGGTAGTATATAGAATAAAGTGGGTTGGGTTGGGTTGGGTTGGGTTGGGTTGGGTTGGGTTGGGTTGGGTTGGGTTTGGGAGAATGAGGGCTGAGGACCTTAAGTGGGCCCCTTTTAGTTCGTAGAATGAAGAATGTATAGAAGTGGTGGGGTTGAATGGCTCTGACAGGAAACCCTTAGATGCTTTATAGAGAAGTTGGACAAGAGTTGCAAAGTTAGAGATCCAAAGACAAAAGCAGTTGGCAAGACCAAGAAAGGACAGAAGTTTTGTAGTTGACTCCTGAAAGTCACAAAAGGAGTGCTTTGCAGTCAGCAGTAATTGGATTAGTGGTGGGAGTGAGGGTGAGCCCCAGATATTTGACTTCTGGTGAAGCTACTTGGGCTTTTGTGGGGATTCCCTATATCCATGACCTGAGAGAGAGTTGAGAATGGTAACCACATATTGGAGAAGAAGCTGAGTTTGAGATCGAGAGCCTTGAGGTCTGCAGCAAAGGCTTGGTTGAAGAAGTGAAGACTGTCCCTGAAGCCCTGGGGTAGGACTGTCCATGTGAGCTGTGTAGATTGGAGGGTGTCTGGATCTATACATGTGACAGAGATCTTGACAATCAGGGTGTAAAGAGATAGTAAAAAAAAATGCATCTTTAAGATCCAACACAGAAAAGTGGAAGGTAGACAAGGGAATATGAGACAGTATAAGTGTTTGGTACCACCAAGTGAATTGGCATCACTGCATTAATGGTCTGAGGTCTTGTACTAAGCAGTAGGAATCATTGGATTTGAGTAGAGGGAAATAAGGGTGTTGTAGGACAAATGGGTGACCTTAAGAAAGCCATTGGTTAACAACCAGTGGATTATAGGTTTGAATCCTTTTTGGTGTTTAGGGGCTATCAGGTATTAGGGGGATGCAGGGAAAGATAGAAAGGGTCTTTGAGGTGAATTATCAGTGCAGTGACATAGATGGCATAAGTAGGAATGGAGGTATCCCAGACTGTAGGATCAACAAGGGAGGAGGGAAGGGGAGGGGAGGGGCAGAGGTAGTAGCACATAACAGATGGGTTGAAAGTATGAGCCATGGAGAGAAAGTATAAGGAAAACTGAATTTTTGGAGGACATCTCTACCTAACAGGTGTAGGGCAGTTTGGGATAATAAAGTTGTAAGTAAAGAAAAGAATTTGAAACCTACAAGGGGTGGGTCCATCTGGAGGGGTTGTATAGGATGGCTGTCAGCCCCTACAATGGAGACTGTAGTTCAGGTACATTGGCCTGAAAATTCAGAACACTGTTGGTGGTCCTTGAGTCAAGAAAAACACATTTTAACTGAGATATCCAGCAAGACTTGGGACTCTGAGATAGATACCTTGGTGGGGGCCCAAAATCCCATCAATCCACTTTGAGTAGTGATGCCAAATTTAGTTAGCCATGATTCTGGTGGCAGCAGCGGTGAGATCTCCAGTGAAGGTAAGGAGTTTGATGACTTACCTGCTCTTTGGCAGACAGGAAAGTCACATTTCCAGTGACCCTCGAGATTGCAGATGGGATCTGGTCCCAATGGTGGTCACAGGTTGGGGCAGGCACGTTGATCAGTGTCCCTTACTGCACTTGAAGCATGGTCCTGGGCGGGGAGGACTCAGAGTTTAGATTCCCCTTTGGCCTGTGTTTTATTTTGAGCCCCAAGTGCCGCAACTGAAACTTGGCATTTAAATTTAGCCTTATCAAAATTATCCTGTTTTTGCTATCTCTCTCTATTGTTGAAGACACAGAAAGCCACATTTAGAAGGTCACCCTGGGGTCTGAGAGCCAAGGTCTGACTTTTTGAATTTGGCCCTAATATCAGGAGTTGCTTCGGAGATAACATGGGAATTGATTAAGGATGGTCCATTTAGGTAAACAGAGATGTGCATCAGTAAATTTGGTGAGGGTTTCAGTAAAGTGAGTTAGAAACTCAGCGGGGTTTTCATCAGCTTTCTGGTTTTATTCCTGAAGTTTTTGGTAAGTACCCTGTTTACATGAAATAAAAACTTCAAAGCCATGTAGATGAGGACAAAGACAAGGTCAGGGGTCATCTGGTTCTGCTTCCTGGGTCATTCTGTTGGCAACTACACCTCTACCAGCTCTGGAACCCCGAGGAGCTCAGCTTCCTTAACTGCCCATTAATGCTATGATACTTGCTGGATTTGCTCACCCACGGAAGCAAGCAGAATCCAGACCCACAGGTGTGAGGACAGTGAATCACTGTGGAGCAACCACATGGGGCAGCTTAGGAGACTTTCCTATCTGTGCAGCCCAGCTTAACCAGGTGAGTTAAGTCCAGTACAACCTGGCTCAGCCCAGCTTGACCCAGTTCAGACCCACATGGTCCAGCCCATCTCAGCCCAGTGTGACCTCACTCAGCACAGGACAGCCAGCTCCCCGTGACCCGCCTCAGTTCAGTTCTTCTAATGTTCTTGGCTCAGGCCAGACCTTTAGCCTAGATCAGTCCTGCTAGGTCACTCTTTCTCTGGACTCTGGACTGCTGCCATACCATTCAGCACAGGGTGACTCCCTGCTATCTGGTATCTTGGTGATGTCCATCTGGCCCCTGCACTAGCTCAGCCTCCTACTACACGTCCGTCCTGAGCCGGGGCGGGCACAGCCCTGAGTGGCTAAGCTTTGCAGGCTCAGTTCAGGCTGGCGTCAGGCTGCTCTTACCTTCCTGTGGCACAGCAGGGAAAATGACTGCGTTGCCACCTACTGACTAAACACGCTGTCCATTCTGGGTGGGTGACAGGTCACTGCCCCACCAGAACCCCATCCCTCATCCCCATACTGGGTGTGAGGCTCCCTGGCTGGGACACCTGAGGTTCTCTGCTGGCTTCCTATGGCCAGGACAGCAGTCCACATCTACAGCCATCTGTGAGGGGTCCTTGATGGCTCCAAGCAATGTAATCTGAGTTATCTATGTTATTTTTATGCCCAGGTGATTCTGAGCAGGGAGCTCTGCCTCAGGACCCTCAGCTAAAAGTGGGGTGGGAAGGCCCCTACGCTCTGTCCTTGGGAAGTTGGCTGAGCCACAGTGGGGTCTCAGCTGAGGGCCTTGTGCAGGGCTGTGGCACAGGGCACGAGGCCTGTCCTCTCCCTGTCCTCTTGGACTCCTTGCCTGTCCCTGGGAGTCCTGCTGCCCAGGCACTGCTACTGCTTCTCCTACAGCTTTGTGGTGTGAGGGTGGCAGCCGTTTTGTGTGTGAGAAATGAGTCCTGCAGTGCTTTGGCTTGCCCCCCAGACCCAGAAGGGAATATGCAGGGCCATGGTGGCTGTCACACTTGTCTTATGTTGGGCTCACAGCTGGCACCTCAGGTGCTGACCATGGCCTGACACAAGCAGGTGATCATCATCCTGCAGGTTGGGGTCCTCAGCCAACTGCTGTGGACCAGTGAGGGCCAGCATGTGCTGTAAACTTGTTGGCCTGCAGCTCTGGCCCTTGCTGCCTCTGGATATGCCATGTCTTTACTGGGCAGCAGTGAAACTGTGGGTACCATGGAAATAAGGGAACCATGTGTGAAGCTGGTCCTAGGTCTCCCAGGGTGCCTGCAGCATCCTCCCTGAGGATGTAGAGTAGATATGGGTCAAGTGCAACTTCTGCTGCACACTTTGACATCTCTGCAGGCTTCCATATCTTCAGAAGTCTCTCCATGCCCCTGCTCACAACACACACAGAGGCCTGGACAGCCTCTTGCCTGAGTGTGTGGTCTCTGGGAGGGGCATAAGAATGCACTGTGCCTGTGGTCCTGACACATGCAGTTGACAACATGGCTGTATCATTCCTTGGCCACCTGTGAGGTCCTAGTTTCTGGTGACCACAAACTAGGATTGAGAGGGAGTGAGACTGGAGGGTTAGTCACTCTGACGTGCATGCCCTTTGCCCTTTTATCTGTCCCTGCAGCCCTTTGGTTTTGACCAGAAGTTGAACTTAGTTTCCCAAAAGAAATTGAAATACTTTGTAGATGACACTGAAGAGCATTTTTGTAGTGACTCCAGTTAGACCCTCCGCTGTGGCACTCAAGGCAGCCATGAAGCCAGGCAAATTACCCATCTAAGCATTCTTTCAGAGCCACATTTGCCGTCAAATCCAAACTCAAAGCAGAAGTTTCAAATAGACCTAGGTTTTCATCACTGTGTCGTCACCAGCACATGCCCCTTACATTATCCCCGTTTAAAAAGACAGATAGTCCTCCTGGGCTGTGGTGCCCTTCATACGTCATCCCCAGCAAAGGAGAAAATAAAGGACCATTGCTAACAGTCAGTGTAGGGAGTGGAGCTGGGGCCTGGGGAGGAGTGATTGGTGATTCATGATTTGGTGCTGTAGCTCTGCCTGTAGCTGCCTCAGCAGCAAGGAGGTTTAGGAGCATCCACAGCCTAATGAAGCTGACAAGAGCAACACTTAACCAAGCATACACATTTTTTTCATGAGCTTCATCCTCTGCATTCCTTTCTCACATACTTCGACCTTCTTGATTTTTATCCATGTATGTTTGCAGTATATAATGATTGCATTCCGTATTAGAATTGGTATAGGCCATAATATATCTAAATTCTTTTATTCCTCTTCAACTCCATCCCCCTTTTGTTAGCATCAGTTTCCTTTATTTGTCTTATAAAGTTAATTACCATACATGCAGATTAGTATCTAGACCAACAGGTCAAAAACATGTTAAAAAAAGACAGTTATACTGAATCAAAGTACATTTTTAGATATACTGTCCATGCTGAATTATAATTTTTTCTCTTTTTTGTCTATATTTTATTTTGCAATTTACTTGCATTTTGAGTTTTTCACATAAAAGAAGCCATGCAATATTTAAACTTGTGTGTCTGATTTAATAAACAGAAACATCTCAAGATACACACATTGGTCTACAAATGATTCAACTTTATCCTTGTTCATGGTAGACTAGTATTACATTTTGTATAGATGCCACGATTTTTTAACTTAAATTTTTTATTAGTACATGTTTCCATTGCATACAGTTTATAATTATCTTGGGAAGTGGGTATGCATAGATACTACATCTTGTTTTTTTTTTTAAATTCTCTTCCCCTTCCCTCCTGCTCTGCCCTTCCTCATCTAATTCCCCCATCCTGATTTTCATTGTTGTTGGAATTATTAACCTAACCTAGTGTTATGGCATATAATATTTACATTCATTAAGATTGTTGGTTTCCTATCCATGACATATCTTTATTTTACTTATTTCCTCTTCCCCTCCTCAGCCCTCACCCTTGTTTCCTTTAACCCCTTCTCTACTGTAGGAGATCCATTCCCTTTCTATCTAATCTTTATTCTGTTTGTACTTTGCCTCAGTTAAATGAGAGATACCTTATGGTATTTAAGTTAGTGTATCTAGATTATTTCACTTAACACATTTTCCAAGTACATCTATTTTCCTGTAAATGTCTCAAATTTATCATTCTTTATATCCAGCTATTAGTATTCCATTATATATAGATACCATATTTTCTGTATCTAATGATCTGTTGATGAGTATATAAGCTGCCTCCAAGATTAAACTATCATGAATTGGGCAGCTATAAACATTACCACAATTTCTTAATCCATTCATCTGTTGATGAATAGACAGGCTTCTTGCAAGATTTATCTATTATGATTTATGCTGCTATAAACATAGGTATGGATGTATTACTGTATTTTGATGTCTTCAATTATTTTGAAAAGATACCTAGACAGAGAATAACTGGGTAAAATGGAATTTCTGTTTTCAACTTTTTGAGTAATCTCCATATTGATTTTCATAGCAGCTTTACATTCTGACCTTTAATGATGAAAGGCTCCTTTTTCTCTACAGCCTCTCAAGCATTTGTTTATTATTAGGTTTTTTGATGATAGCTTTTCTTTCTGGAGTAAGGTGGTGTTTTAGCTAGTTTTTTCATTGCTAAGACAAAATATGAAACTCTCACAGTTTGTAGAGATTTCAATTCATAATGGCTGACTCCAAGGCAAAGTAGCATAGGAGAGAAGCATCATAGAGGAGAAACCGTGGTGGGCAGAAGACAGCAAAGCAGTAAAGTAGCAAAGAAGCAGCAAGCAACAGCATCTGCCCTCTTTCTGTCCCTTATATTTTGTCCAGTCTATATACCCTCAAGGTGAGTAGCACTCACACCCATACTAATTTAATAGTCATACACTGTTGATCTCATCTCATACTTAGTCTCAGCACCACACACTTCAAATCGAGCCACTTCTGAAAGGCCCCATCTATGACAGGAGGCTTTGTGGGAACATTTAGACACAAGCCATACCAGATAGAATCTCAGTATTGTTGTAATGTTCATTTCTCAAATGGCCAGCAATTCTTTCATATATTTTGCTTCAGTATTCTTTCATGTGATTATTGGCTATTTGTACTTCATCTGAGGAAATTCTGACCATTTCAGATTCCCACTTTTGATTGGGTCTTTAAATTTGAGGGACATAATTTTGAGGATGTTACATAATCTAAATACTAACACTTGTTTGAGGAATAGCTGGCAAAAATTTTTTTTCCCATTTTGTAGGTTGTCCCTTCATTCTTACCTACTTACTCTTTGCTGAGGCATAATACCCAACACCAGTTGAAGGGTGAAGGTTTATTTTCGCTCACAGTTTGTAGAAGACTCAGTCCATAGACATCTGGTTCCAAAGTGGGGTTGATTAGTGGAAGGGCATGGCAGAGAAGAAAGAGTCCATGCCAGAGCAGGCAGAATGCAGAAGCAGCAACACTAAGCCTGCCTTTCCCTTTAATTCAGGCCATGGAGTATGAATTGTTGCCACCCATATCGGGAGTGAACTTTACCATTATTCATGCCGAGAACTACGCTAAACCATTGAGTGGACTCATTTAGTTATCACACAACCTTAATCCACATGCACAAACCCTAGATCGAACTTTCTTCAGAAAGTCCCATCTATAAGCAAATGAGTATTTGGGGGAATATCTGGATACAGGCCGTAACATTCTATTCCTGGCCTCCAGAATACTTGTGCACATCCCTTTATGCAAAATGAATTTAGTGCATGTTCAAGAACAGCCAAAGTTCTAACATTTTCAGCATGAATGAAAAGTTCAAGTCTAAATTCTCCTCTGAGGTTTAAGGCAAATTGTTAGCTGCCATCCTCTGTAGAAATGAAAAGAAAGTTAATCACTTCCATCACACAGTATCATAAAGTGAATATTCCCATTCTAAATAAGGGGGGCTAGGAAAAAAGTAACCAAAATCATACCCCATGACCAAAATTCAGCAGGGAAAACATTAAATCCTGTACCTCTGTGTCCAGTATCTGGGGCAATTTACAGCAAGAGGTCAATTCCAAAGTGCTTCGGTGTCTTTTCCTCTACAGCACTATTGTTGATGTAACTCTCACAGCTGCTCTCTTGGGCCAGCTTTCCTCACTCCATGCAGCTTTCCTCAGCTGATCTACATTACTGACTTCTCCAGATTTTGGGGGTTTCTACTGAACTTTCAGTGTCACACAGCTTCATGCTGCCCTCTAAGAGGCACACTTCCTAGCCTCATAGATCTTCTGAAATCTAGGTGGAAGTCTTTTTGACTCCAGAACTCTTGCATTCTATATACGCCTAAAACCAGCACCATATGGATGAAGCCAAGTTCTACCACCATCTTAAACAGTTGCCATGTTTCCTTACTTCTTGGAGTGGGGTTGAGTGCATAGAACCTCATCTGAAGGAGTAAATTTCCTAGGCTTCCACAATTTTGGGAAAAGGTGCACTGTGGTGTTCTTTTCTAAGCAGTCTTTCACCTTTGAAATTTAGAAGTAGCGAAGGCTGGACCCCTCATGTTCTTATTACGTCCTCAGGCTATCTTTTCTATTGTCCTTTTCCTTTTCAGCAACCAAATTCTACTTTGTTCCTTCTCTGCAGAGCATAACTTCATTGAAGGTTCTTTTGTGGGCAAACTCAAAACTTTCTAAGATTTTTAATCATCCTTCTAGGATGTTTGCTCTTGGTTCTGAAGGTACCACTGGCTAAAAGCCCATACCATTAGTCATGCCATTGCCTCAGCATTAGACTACCCTGAAATTTCTTCCACAAGACTAATTAATCTGCCACCCTTTATCTCATTCTCAGGCAAAATATCTAGACATCAGCAAAATGCAGATACATCTACCAAAGCATAACCCACATAGTCTCAAGTCCAATTGCTAATACAGTTCTAGTTTCCAACTGCATTGCCCTGATCCTGTACTTTATTAGCTACATTTCTATTAGCATTTTGGTCCCCTAAGCTCTGACTAGAATCTTCCATCAAGCTTGACTCACAGCATTCCCAGGCTGCTTCTTTAACCAGCATCTCCAAACCCTTCCAAACTCTTCCCACCAGCCAGTTCCAAAGGCTTCTGATTTATATTGCAAGGTAGTGCCACACTCATAGTTCCACTTCTGGTACCAAAATCTGTTTTAAAAATCTGTTTTAGCTAATGTCTCATTGCTGGGACAAAATTTCTGACAATCATGAGTTAAAGATGCAAAGGGTTATTTTAGCTCACAGTTTGTTTCAGAAGTTTCATTCCACAGCCAGCTGGCTCCAAGGCAGAATGGCATGACATAGGGGCATGGCAGAAGAGAAGCTGTTCATGATAGGGTAGGCAGAAAGCAACAGCAGCAACACTGAGCTGCCATTTCCTTTTTATTTCATTCAGATCACATGCCTACTGATTGGTACCACCCACACCCAGAGTGGCCCTTCACATTATCCATACCCAGATCTATGCCAAACCAATCAGTAGACTAATTTAGCATACACCTTTAATTCATAATCATACACCCTGGACCCAGTCACA
>PVJX010025257.1:0-27124 GCA_004027295.1 Dolichotis patagonum | reverse complement strand
TACTGTATAATCTATGGGATCCTGCACAATGACAAGGTCAAATATAGTGCTAAAATGATTAGCAGCGGGATTACTTTGATGTAGCCAGAAGTATCTGGTAAATATTTTCTGTAAAAGGCCAGCAGTCAAGTAAATATCTTTTGTTTTCATGGAGCTCTACAAAAATGACTCAACTCTGCGGTTGCAGCTTGAGAGCTGTCGTAGACACTATGTGACAGATAGGCATGGCTGCACTCCAGGAAAAGTGTATTTGTGGACACTGACGTGTGAGTTTCATGCAAGTGGTCTGTGTCGTGCAATGATACTCTTCTGATTTTTTTCCCCAACCGTTTGAACGTCTCAATCTTTGTAACCTTCACAACCTACAAACCCAGTGAAAGGGCCCCTGGACCACAGGCTACTGACCTCTGAGCTAGATGGGCATCAGGCACCTCAGTAAAATCATTTTCCAGCTGAAGACACTCAGGACAGAGGGGACTCAAGGACAGGTGGAGGGTGGCAGAGGTGCCCAGGCCTCCTGACTCTTATCTAAACGCCCTCTTCCCAGATAACCCTCTTTCATTTTTTTGATGCATTGACTATTTGCTTGGGAGTTCTTTTTGTTTGTTTGTTTGTTTTTGTTTTTTCTGGTCTTGTTTTGGTCCAGATTTTCCTGAAAGAATCATTTTCACCCCCCCCATTTCGTTTATCATCTTAAGAAGTTAAACTTCACTGATCAAACTAACGAGTCTCTTCCTAGAGGTTCAGAAGGAGGACAATGAGAGGCAGCTGACCTGGCATAGAGGAGGCAGGAGTCGGAGTCAGCAGGCCACCCGAACCACAGCAGCAGGAGCAGGTGACAGATATGAAGCCCCTGTGGTCACTCTGCTGGCTTGAGACCTCCTCTCTAAAATGCTCACAGTGGTGAGTGTGACCTTAGCACTCATGATTGCAAGGGTATGAGAGATGGGAACTGTGAAATGCAATATAAATCTATTTACATAAGGCGTTAAGTTTTCTAAATGTACTGGTTTCCTCAAATGGACTGCATTCTTTTCCTAGCCACCAAGAACCTTAAAAGTCCTCAAAGGTGGCTAAAAATCTGAAACACAGATAACAAGTGTTAAAAAGGATGTAGAGAAATTGCACTTCCAGGCATGCACTGCCGGCAGGAATGTAAATGAAACAATGCGGTCATTCTGGAAAGTAGTCTGGTTGCTCCCCAAAAGTTCAGACACGGAATTACCACATGCCCAGCACTTTGACTCCTGGGTATAGATGTCCAATAGAAATGAAGACCTGGTCTGAGGTAAGGTTGGCACACGTTCACTGTGGTGTACTCATGATATGCTAAAGTGCAAACAACCGATGAGTCCAGGAACTGACGAATGGATAAGAAGATGTGGTATGCTCACACAACAGAACATATAGTCAGCTACGAAAAGGAATGAAGATCTGATTGTGCTACGTATGAATGGAGCTTGAAATCAGTATCCCAATGAAAGGAGCTAGAGCCACGGGACCAAATGTAACAGGATTCCACTCATATGACATGTCCAGAACAGGAAAATCTACAGATACAAAAAGTAAATTTGTGGCTATCTGGGCTGAGGACAGATTACAGGAGGAATGTACACACTGGCTAAAGGAAACACAGGTATTTTTGGGGAAAAGTCAATGAAATGTTTCAAAATTGCCTATGGTGTTGAATGCACAATACTGTGAACACTAAAAGCTTTCAAATTATACCTTTAAATGAGAAAATTGTATATTTGTAGAATATACTTCACAGAAGCATATTCCCAAAGAGCTGCTGAAAATATCTCTGGAGGAATTTTGCACCCATCGTGGAGGAGGTCCCCACCGTTGAGCCCAGCAGGCTCAAGTCCTCAGGTCTGGTCCCTGCTCACTCCCCCGGGTTCCCTGCTCATCACACCCCAGTTTGGATGCTCAATTCCAGCCACAATAAGCCACTGTTCTGGCACTCACTTTAATAACTAGGTATGCATTCATGGGCTAGATCTATAATGAGTAAACTAATGAGTATATTGATTTATTGAACAAACTTTGCTATGTGCCTAATACCCAAGCGATGTTCTAAGCACTGGAAATAAGGCAAGTCTGCCCTTGAGGCCTTCCTCGGGCCTCCTCACTTGTCTCCATAGTTCCTCTTTTTTGTGTCCAGAGAGGACTGCTTCCTTCTTCATCAGCCGGAACTCATTCATGGACACAGTGTAGCTCAGGGGCCATCTCTTCCCACAAGGCCTCCTGGCCACCTGTCCCAAGAGAGGTCTCCACATTTGTGTCCCTGGCATTTTGGGCTTGCCTTTCCAAGCATCAACTCTCACTGGACTATGAATTCCTCTTGGGACAGGAACTTATCACTCACCTCACACATCAAGTTCACTGTGGGCATTATCGTTCAATACACGAATAAACCAATGACCATGTATCATCCTTCTGGCCTTGGAGATACAGACTCTGTCCAGTGCTAGAGAAACCACTATCACATTATTTCTCTCCTGAAGTCTAACACGCTCTCTGTTTTCTTCGCCTGGGCTGAAAAATCCCTGTAATTCATTTCTTCTCTTCCAACACAACAACTGGATTCTTGCTTAGCTCCTGGTTCTCTCCCCTAAAGCACTGCTACTCCTGGCCTCCATGGACTTTTTTGCATTTCTTCACAATCTGAGGGTTAAGGAGGTCACCTCTTCCCCCACCCTGGCTACCTCTCCTTTAACAGGCTCTCATTCCTGTTCCCACTGTCATGACAACTGCCCACCTGGTGTGGATGTCTGCATAGGGGCTGGCAAACAAGTGTTGATCCCCCCCCCCCAGGTTTAGGCATAAGCCTATGTTCATCTTTCCAGTGTGCCTTTATGTGGTATAGACACATGAGTCTATTTTCAGCTACAAATTTTACAAATATTTTAAATATTTCTTCTCCTAAACTAAGTGAATCATTACAGATGTGTGTAAAGTGTCAGAGATTCGAACAGAAGGGGAAAGTATTAGTAAAATTATACAGGCTTTGAAAGTTACACTAAAATTAACAGCAGATGATTCTGAATTGCTGCTGATTGAAAGTATACTGCATGTATTCTGAGTCTGGGACACAGTGGCAGAATCTCAGTCTTCTGACATTTATTGCACAAGGTCAAGGGACGCCCTTCCCTGAGCTCCTAGGGGCCCTGTGAGCTGGGTCCTTTCCTTTGCCTGGACCTTACCTGGCACTACCAGCAACACATCACCAAGGCCACTAGAATCTGCTTCAGGAGCAGGCAGCCTGCGTGATGAGTTGTGGGTTCATTCTCACAGTCTGTCTGCTTTTGGACATGTGTACAGTTTTTCAAAATATATATTTTTAATGTAACTGGACCGCATCACCTCTGCTTGCAAAAACCTGTGTTATATTTGGGGCATAGGGGATGAGATCCATATCAGGCTTTTCCTGACTTCCCTTGAGCCCAAGATGTGACAGATCATTTTTTCTGCCTTTAAAAACCAACAGCTGTTCTTAGACACTTTTCAAACTTCTGAGCACAAATGTGTCTATCTTTTTTTATCTCCCTCTATTATTCTCCTATCATACAGATTTTTATTTTCCCAGTAGTTAGTGTGGCAAGCCAAAAACGCTTCACAAATATAGTGGCTCTGAAAAAATGGATCAAGTGCCCCATTTTGTTTCCAGACTAAATTGTGTCCTTTTCCAACGTATTCCACACATTTTCTGAACTTTGTCCATTTCTGGACAAATCACACTTTTTTTTACTTTCGGTTGGTCCCCCACCCACCCCAAACTGCTTACTGAAATGTTCTTTTTTGGAAAAATTCGGGTTAAATCCTAACCCCAATATCCCAGGGAAGTCTTCCTGCCTTCCTCACACAGTCAACGGCTTCTTCACATCACTCAGCATTTTGTTTTCCTGCTGCTGTCACGAAAATCGAAACTCTTCAAAGGTTCAAGAACTGGTTGACGCGCAGCTTGGTATCTACCCTTCAGGCACAAACAAGCCGCAAACTTTACAAACGCAGGAGAATCAAACACCATCTTAGCTGAGCAGAATTGTGAGAGACCAAGTTAGATCAGAGTTCCCTCGGTCTGTTCACCCTTTCCTAACATCCCGCCTCTTTTCTTTTTTCTCAAGGTGCTAGGGACGGAACTCAGGGCCTTGTGCATGCCAGGGGCAGACACCTTGCCTATAAGCCACATCCCAAGTCCTAAAACTCTCTCCATCTTTCTCTCTTAAGTAGTTAACTGGAATTTTTTTTTAACTCTCTGAGAAATAACTAGATCTCAGCTTGCCTAATTTCCTATTATTCATCTGACCAAGAAAATGCTTCATCATTATCAATTTAGGTACGTACCTAAGTTCTTTTACCTACAACATAAAAGTATATGTTTTAATTGTGAGCTAAAGAGAGGAATGGGATGCTTTTATCTTGGACCCAATCCAAGGAATTTAATTACAGAAGACGGGAAGCAGCACAGTAGAGCAGAAGGAAACCCCCCTGGCGAAACTGGACTTGGTAGTAACGGTACAAATGATAGTAATCACAGCTAATATTTCTCAAGCACTTTCTCTTGCCAGACACCATGCTAAGTGCTCTATACTAATTATCTCATTTCATCCTTACAACTCCATGCAGCAAATAATACTGTAGTATCCTAAAGCCACCCAGCCAGCGCGTGGAGGAGTCTGCATTTGAAGTAGACAGGGAGGTCCCAGGATCCAGCTCTGGACCACATTGGAAGTTGCTTTCCTCCTCAAGGACAATGCTGTTACAGGTCTGGGTGCTGAGTGGTGCTTTGACACTGGAGGACTGCTTGGTTAACCCTGATGCCCCTCAATTTTCTCATCTGCAAAAGCGGGAATATGACACATAGGAGCTCTCTCAAGTTAGTCTCTCCTGAAAGGCTGTCTTGCTGTAAGAATCCTTTGGCCAGTGTAACAGGGGTGTTACAATGAACTATTCTCATTCCCAAAGTTCATACTGGAATCCATTAGAAAACAAGCTGAATATTTCTGATTCCTAAAACTAAACTTTGAGACACACATCCAGCAAGGCAGTAGATAGGCAAGTTTTATGTGAGTGTTTAAAGAACAGAAATAATAATTAAGTGAAATGAAGAGAGCTTTGAAATATTGATCAATCCCATGTTAAAAAGAATGGAGGAGCAGTTACAATCAATGTGTCTGGTTTCAAGATCTACTGCTTTATTACTTTTTAAATGTCACTGCACAAACAAGACTGAGAGACTTCCAACTATTTCTAAAAGCTCTTAAAACTGTTTAAATATTTTATTTCTGCTGAAATTACATAATCATAATCATGATTTTTAAGTAGTATTTTGGTGCTCAGATTGAACCCAGGGCCTCATACAATGCTAACTATGCATTTTACCATCATAGAGCTACAACCCCAGCCCACGTCTAGTAATTATTAATTAGCCTATATTTCCTAAAGTAGCTCCTCACTATTAATAGACTTGAAAGGAATCAAATGAAGAAAAAAAAAGTATATGAAACTACAAACAGAAATATCTTGCTTTCTAGTACATTTCCCTTTAAACTTGATTTTAACCATTAATAAATTATATCATATTCTATTTCTTCCAGCATAACATTTCAGTCATGATTTAGCTGTTTCTTACAGTTTCGCAAAGTACGTAACTTCTAATTTACTTAGGTATAAATTCCTTTCCATCTCCTGTACTCCCACTTGTCTGCTCCACTATCAAGTAGATAAAGGAGGATTTAAAAAAAAGTGCCAGGAAATTCTGAGATCCATTCTAATTCCTTAGCATTTGACAAAATTTGCCTTTTGGGACTACACATGTATTACATTTACACAGGTATGAATGCACATCACAATACTTAGCTGTCTACATTCAGTGTAGGTAGCAGAAACAAATGCCATAAAAAAAAATCAACTTAATGGTATTCCGGGAAATATCATTAATCTTTGTTTCACCTGAATTGGCTCTGTGGCTTTTAGTATTAAAGTCTCATACAAACTTGTTTCCTTACCTGAAAACAGTTTCAGTATGGACCAAAATACCAAAGGTGGAAGTAAACCACAAACTTGTCTTCCCCATTAATGAACAGTGAATTGCATTCTATATTTTTTTAAGAAACAGAATTACTTAGAATAGTGTCTGCCAAACATCTTTAATACTAGTTCATGAGTACAAAGAAATTTTTCTAATACTTAAGTAGAAAAGATAATTGCTAAAAATGTAACCTTGCCTTTTACATACTGCTCTGTGAGTCAAGAATATTTTTTCTTTTAAAACTTTATTCGACATCAGCTAAATATCTTTATAGATTTCTAACCTGATTAGAATGTTCCATAGTTGCCACTAAATGGCCTCCTTAATCCAGAAGGGAGAACAGAAACAGCTATAGTACCGGGCACCACACAGGTGTGACTTGTGGTGAGAAACACTTTTTTCTATTGAGCAGCCTGAAACAGGTACATCGGGAAATCTAGACGCAATAACAGAATCTCAACCATACATTTTTTTAAAAAATAGCTGGAACTCGCATCATGTAGAGAAAAAAAATCACTTAGATTGCAAATAGCTTCTAGAGAATTCATCTACCAGAACACCTCATTACAAACAATCATGGAATGTTAATGCCTGCAAGAAGTGAAATTTATTTGAACTTCCTTCCCTTTCTCAGTGGGTGGGGCTGCTTTAAACTCTGACAATAGAAGGAAGAGAGTTACACTAACACCACACTGTTTATGTTAGTACGTGGGTGTGCCACACTTTCAATAGGAGGATTATCAGGATAAAGTTAGGCAAAAAATCAGGCACTACAATAGTTTCCCCACAGACCAGTCCTTTGATATGGGTACATCCATACATTCTAAAGTGTTGGGGGCTATAGAGGTGATGCATGGTGTAAGAAATAAGTTTTGTGCGTTATAATACATGCCTGCCCTCATGAACAGCACACAGGTGTTTAACAGTGTTAGAGTTCATGATGACACCTGTAAATATACATCCTTGAATGAGGACATATACCTTTCCTTCCGGTAGCAGCATTTAGAGATAATAACTTAAAGAAACTCCTAAGGTTGGGGAAGCAGCTTGTTGGGGTGCAATTCAGTCAACAGTGTGCCATTTGATAGGTAAGTTGGCCTGCATCTCCTGCTCTATTTATGTTACACTATATGGGAAAGGTCTAGTTTAGCCCAATAGTACCCATAAGTCTTCGTGTCCTTGGCTTTAGTAGTAGAATCAAATACACTGCACTACGTGTGTGATGCCCAGAAACCAGTGTCGTCCTCCAGCACTCAAAGAAGCAGCCTTCCGCTGTCCACCTGCCTCCAGCACCATCCTGGCTTCCCTGTTGATGCCCCAATAATCCCTGCTACACAGCGTCTCTTGCAGTTTAATCATAGAAAACTATCATTATGCTAGCTAGCAGGACTCTCATTTTGAGAAGACATTAGCCGGTCCACCTTCATTTCATTACTCTGCAGTTCAGAGGCCCAGAAGAACGCAGAGCCTGAGCAGTATGTGTTCTTCTGAGGGGATCAAGGGAAACCTGCCCGCCTGAGAGGAAAATCTGCCTGCCCAAGCAGGTGCACGAGCCAAGCGCAGAGATGAGCGTCAGGCTGGCCAGCAGCTAATGCTCTCTGCAAAATCTGCTGCCTAAAACTTTTCTGACACCTTTAGAGCCCTCTGAGTCTGCTCCTCCTCGAGGTGCTCAATGCTGAGAGCCGCGGGCGGGCTGCTGCCAATGCAGCCCCAGAGGCGCACCCACATCTGCAGAGGCTGCCTACCTCTGTCCCTCCTGGGTTCGACAGCTGGACGCCAACTGCCACTTCACTTTACATGGATTTGGGGAACTATGGCTCACACATACCCAGGTTCACCGGGGAGACTGCTGCCCTCCCCTGCCTCTCCCCCTCCCCACACTGTGGCCGCAGGGAACCATTCCAAGGAAGACGGCCTGCTGCCGTCCCCCAGCCACAGCCATATTCCACTCCAGGCAGACATCACTCCACAACTCCACAAGTCTCTTGCCGCGGTGGTCAGGGTCAAACCACGTCTCCAAAGCGGACCCACCGGAAATAAGCGCACATCTGTAATACAAATCCTATACCCAATCATAACGCAAGGACAGGGACCTAGTCAAGGAACCCGCGCAAGGGAAAAAACAGCAATTTTTAAAAAATTAACGATGTTTCTACTGACAAATCCTCTAATACCCTATCTTCCCCAACAGATACGGCAGAGTTGTTCCTTTAACTGCTTCGAGCTCCTCTGGGGGGAGGGGGAGCGGATACATCCACGGTCTATTCCCGGCTGCAAGTAGGTTTGGGCTCTGGGTGGCACTTGGCAAAGCGCCGAGCGGGTGTCATGTCTGGGGAGAGGGCGGATGTCCTCGCAGTTCTCCCGGCAGCAGCGGACTCCGGCAGCGGCGGCGGCGCCCAAACTGGGGACCCGCACAGCCGCCGGCCGCCTCCGCCCCGCCGCCCGACGGGCCCCGGCAGGCACTCACCGTCCCGGGCGTCTTCCCCGCGACTGCAGTTGCTGCAAATGTGTTTGATCTCCTTGCCTAGTTGACAGTGGATCACAAAGGACACGTTGTTGTTGCTGTTGGGGGCGGGCTCCTTCGGGGGCTTCATTCTCAGCAAATAAAAAGCTTTCTTTTTGGGTTTCTCGGCGCTGGCGCTCGCGCCGGGCACCGCGCCCTCCCTGCAGCGCGCCGAGCGGAGCGCAAACCCGGCCGGCTTCGCCATGCGGCCCGCGCGCTGCCCCCGCGCCCCTCGGCCCGGCCCGCATGACCGCGCCGCCCCGCCCCCGCCGCGCGACTCCAGCGCCACCGCGGCGGGGCGGGTCTCGGGACGGCCCCGGGGGTCCCGACCTCGCCGACCTCGCCGACCTCGCCGCCCGCTGCCGCGCGGATCCGCGTGGCGAGGCCCGGGAGGGTCTGCAGCGGGCGCTCCCTCCCGGGCGCTACCTGCGCCGCGCGCTCCCACCTCGCTGGGTCTCACGTGCACGCCCTCCTCGGGCAGCCCCACCCCTCGGCAAATCTCAGCAGCAGCAGCCGCTCCGAGCCTGCTGGCTTTGCAGTTACCTTCCCTCGCCCAAGCTCCAGGGCACCACGCCAGCCCCCCGCCCCCCTTTTCTTCAAACCTCCTGCTGCCCAATGAAAGCAAGATGTACCACACAGCAAGCAACTGCTCCGAAAGCCCTGGGGTGTTCTGGCCTCTGTGGCCAAAACAAATTACCGTCCTCTGAGGGGTCCAACACACATCCATGACTGTCCCTGGAGCAGACAACCTGTTACAGGATAATTGATGTTTTCACCCCCTTGCCCCAGAAGAAATCCCTCTCCTGCCCCAAAGGAGAGGGGACCTTACACCAGTAAAGAGGAAACCATTGCTTTTATCTAGACTCTGAAACAACAGCCTGCAACTTTCACATACCAGCTCTTTTGGCTGAGTATTCTCCGGCTGTCTGAGCGAGGAGACTAAGGCTAGATGAGGCAAATGTCATCTGCAGAGATTTCCAGAGAGAGCAGTGTCTAAAATAAGGCAGATCCATGGCTCGGTAATAATAACAGCTACAAAGTTATTGAGCCTTGACTTGTTCTGTGTGTTTTGTGTTTTAAAATCGCATTATGTCTAATAAGCCACCGATTCACACACACAATCCTGACTCAGACCTAAATCATGTCTTAGAGAGCTCAGGCTTTAAAGAAGTCTCATAACACAATTACTTTCCGTGTTTATTTTAAAAACAGAGAATTTAGGGCTCCAATCTCTGAGCTTCTGGTTTAGTAGGTCAGTTTGGGGCCCAGAAATCTGTGGTTTAATGAGCTCCCCAAAGGACTACCATGCAAACCCTAAACAAACTTGATTTTAGAGAAAGGGTTTTCCAATTCCAAGCCTGCTGCCCATCCCTTTTGAGTCACAATCTTGCCCCCGTTCCAGTCCAGAGTGACAAAGAATGTGCTATCATATTGGGCCCAGTGGTACACGCCTATAATACCAGCTCCTCAGGTGAGACAAGACAAGGATGACAAGTTTGAGGCCACCTTGGACAAATTAGCGAGACCCTGTCTCAAAACAAAACTAGAACAAACAAAAAGACAAATCAGATGTAGCTCAATTGTCCGGTGCTTCCTAATATGTGCAAAGGACCTGGGTTCCATTTCAGGAACTTCCACAAAGTGAATTCTGCAATTTTCTGGGACTGGAACTCCACAATTTGTCCAACTGGACAGATTCTCCTGGGACGGGCCACCTCACAAGTAAAAGGGCCAACGTCCCACTGGGGAGGTTGAATTACTCTATTGCAGTGTGTTTCTGATCACTTCACTTCTATCATCTGTACCACTTTTCATCTGCAAAAGGCTCTCACCAAATCAGCATGGTAAGACTTGCACTTTCTTTTTGTCATTAGGAAATTCAGATGTCCAGCTGCCACTGTCCCCCTAGAGGACACATACAAGGACAGAAGTGGAAGGCAGGTGTTAGAGTTGCACTCTCTTTAATTAGATCTCGACCCTACCTCTGCCCAGAGCCCTCCTTTCTCACCTAGCTCACCAGCCACTGATAAATGTCACCGTATCTGCTGATGTCAGCAGCATGTCATGGCTCCCTGGCTAATTATAAGGCTTAGAGACCACAAAGGAACCACTGGTAACTCTAGCTGGATGGATGAGGGGAGCTACTGCACTGTGTTATCAGCGAATATGGAACATTCTCTTTTCTAGTTCTCAGGCCCCTCCTCCAAACTATACCCTCCTTCTGAGGAAGGTACTTATTGACAGCCTATTACATCTTTTCTGAACTGCATTTCTAAAATTACAAGCCTTTTCCACTTCACTCTCTGCCCCACAGGTCAAAATAGGAGACCTGCATAAACCCCACCTGGCCTTATTAAAACAACTAAGCCTGAAGCAAACTTTAATCCACTCACTCATTACTAAGCCACACCTAAGGGCTCCCTGTGTCCTTATCTTAATTGGCCAATTGTCATTGTGATTGTAGTACAGACAACCCTGGCACAGCCTATAGCTGAGACTCAGATATCAAAGATACACCCTGCAGTATGGGGGCTCCTTGGCTCAAACCTATAAAAGGCCCACTGTCTTGGAGAGCTCTGTTTCCTGTCTGATAGCCTTCTTCTGAACCGTGATACCTACTCGCCACGTGTATCTGTTTACACTGAAATGAATTGAAATGCAATACAATTCAAATCCTGTTCCTGTACCACAGGAGCCACCAGTCCAGTGTCTACAGCCCCATGGAGTTAGTGGCTGCTGTATCAGGAGGGGACTATTATAGCACATTTCTGTCATTACAGAAAGTTCCTTTAAATTATGATGCTCTTACACGATGAGTGAACTTTAGTGTCCCAGGCTGAAATCAGGGGTGATTAAAGTTTCAGAAGCCGAGAAATGCTGTCTGCTACACAGAAGGGACCAGGTGGCAGTGTGCTTAATGCCTGGCTGCTGGCATGTGGTGGCCTTAGCTGGTGGCTTCTGGCAGGCACCATGTTGCTTCAGCAAGCAGCAAGGCTGATGGGAGCACATATCCAGCATCTTCTCTTGACCCCGTCCAGCTGCCCCTCGGTGAAGCCTTTTGACGTTCATGATTAAAATGTGCTTACAGCTCTTGATGCCAAGAGAGGTCTTTCATAGAGCCTGTGTTGGTTATTTTCTCCTGTAAGTCAAGCTTACATTCAGTCATGAGCCTTGCAGTTGGGGCTGCACTTGATCGCTGCCCTGAATAGCCATTTCCCTGCGCTGTGATGCAGGAAATATGCTCATCCTGCAGTATTCTGAGAAACAAGTATTGGAATTATTTCCACTTATAAAACGAGGAGAAGAAAATATCGAAGGGAAGGACAATCCAACAGCCTATCGTAGTGATGACAGAGTTGTTGGAGACCAGTGCCCAAACCAGAGCCCCAAACCTACTTATTTATTGCCAAGTACCAACACTGCAATTAAACCTGACTACTGAGGTTGTAGCTTAGGGAAAACAAAAACAAAAACAAAAGCAAAAAAACAAAACAACTCTCACAGTCACATCTTTTGGTTTAAAAGAAAAACACAATAAATGGAGCTTTCAATGATACAAACAGCTTTTTAGAGAAAGGTAAAAGTCTGCATCGCTGGGCTACTGGGGCGAATCGGCTTGCATGGTGACAGAGAGGGCTCTGTGTGTCTTCTGCGGCACCAGTGCCACAGATTTACCACAGCTGGCCTATCGCTTATAACAGGGCTTCTCAACACCAGACACATTAGCTGGTATGGAATTTTTACCCGGATGAAGGTGTTCTAAATGAGAAAGAACACAATCTCCTGATCCTCTCTTGAGGGTACATTCAACTGGTGGATCCTTTCCTTAAAACTGATTTGCTGTCCTCAGAACTTTCTACTCAAAATGCATTCCCCAAACTCAGGGGATCCCAGTGACCTGGGAGCCTCTTAGAAATGCAGATTCCAAGCTTTGCCTCACAGTCTGTGCTTTAAGGAGACCACCAGGTGACCTGGATGGACACTAAGGTTTGAGAAGCAGCCCCTCCCAGGAGGACTCGGCTGACAGTGGCATTGTTAGCCTAGCAGAGGAAGGCATATTCTAGTTCTAAGGTAAATCATAGGTAGGGCTTCTGATCCTTTGGAGCTTAAAGTGTCACAGGAGAGAAGCTGCACTCAAGGAAAGGAGAGGGGTGCAAATGTGGAAGTTGGATTAGCCATGGTGCATTTACTATCTGAGTGCGGGCAGTGGGCAAATGGAGTTCTGCACAGACGAATGAGGAAAAGTCAGAGCTGCCCAAGGGGGCGACCGCCTGGGAGTTGTGATCTATAGAGGCTGGTGCAGAGGGGTGAGGTGACAGTATGAGGAGTAGCAAGCTCCTAGGCAGGAAGTTCGTGGTGGGGCTGGAAGTAGCCAAGAGAAGGCTGCCACTAGCCTGAAAGTACCTGTTACATCCAGGAGGGCAGCGACTTAAAACTGGACTTTCCAAAAGCCTGTACTATTAGAGTGGTGTGTAGTGAACAGCAGCCTTTAGAATCCCCCACACCTGAAGTGAGAAGCACTGTATGGCCCAACCGTTCTTAGCTTAAAGGGATCCACAAACTTGAGGGCAGAAATTTGGAAATACTCATCAAGTTCTTTAGCGCTTATAAAAAAGACACAGTGGAACACGTTAAGGTCAAAACAGGGCAAAGCAATGGATCCAAAGAGGCATACTAAGATCAAAACCATCACACAAACTTGACAGAAGAAAAGGTTTCCTTAAAATGTTTTTTTTCCACCCTCAGTATTTTTCCCTTTGATTTAAATTCCAGTCATTCATTCCACTTTCTCCCTGTTTCTGGGCTTCCTTTCTCCTCCAGGTCCTCTCTGCAGTAGGTTGAACAGTGTCCCTACCCCTCTGAAGGACAGCTCTGTCAAACTTGAAACATCTGAAGTGATCTTATTTGGGCAAAAGGTCTTTGCTGCTACTGTATGTTGAGTGTGTGTTGCCATTTGGACGTGTTTTTATCATTTCGGTGGGTGCTGGAATGGCAGTATGATGTGGAACCAAAGTAGACAGTCATTCTAAGAGGTCCCAGATTCCGGGCTCTTTCATCTTTAGTACAGAGGTGCCCCCTTCCCCACAGTGGGTTTGTTTCAAGACCCCCTGTGGCTACCTGAACTGCAGGCTACACCAGACCCGGAGTGTATGAAGTCTGCTCTTACCACAGACCGTAGCAACCTCAGCACGACTTTTTATTCTCCCATTAAGTCAAGAACGTTCACCTCTTCACAAAACTTTATGTCTTCTCCTTGCCATATACGAATTGTCAGCACCACTAGCCTTACACTTGGGGCCATATTTAAATAATAGTAGGGTATCTTGAACACAAGCACTATGATACCAGAATAATCCATCTGATGTACAAGACGGCTCTTTTTGGTTTCAGGGATGGAACTCATGACCTTGTGCTTGCCAGGCAGGCACTTACACTGCTGAGCTAAATCCCCTACAAGATGGCTCTTAAGTGACTAATTGGCAGGTAGTGTACACAGCACTGTTACACTGGAGAAGAGGATGAGTCACATCCCCCTGTAGGACAGAGCAGCATGGCACAAGCTTTCCCCACACATTCAGTGTAAAATATACCAATTGTTAATTCATGGGATTTTCTGTTTCATAGTTTCAGAGTGTGCTTGACCATGGGTAACAGACACCAAGACCACAGATAAGGGGAGGGGGGAACCACTGCACAGTGCGTTTGTATTCTGGGTAAGGAGATGTGATCCCTGTTGGATGTCAGAGACCAGGGAGAAGTCTGCCAGCAATTCAGCAACCTAGAAGTACAGCTCCTATGCAGGCCCCGTGCCCTGGTGCAGCTGCAAAGATTGCTCTCGGCTGGCATCTGTTCTAATAGGCTGAGTCTTTCTGACTCTTGCAAGTTCAGTTATTAAATATGTGGATTATCACTCTGCAGATGAAGGTTTAGAAACTAGTCATGCAACTGGGAAACTTTTACTCCCCCTACAAATAGTTTCTTTTCTTTTTTAAAACCATAGTATTTTCCTTCAAGCTGTACTTTGGAGTCTATAACAAGATCATTTTGGCCTTAGTTTTTTCCGTTTTTGCTTCTTAATCCAACCTGGAAGGATTTTGGTTTAAGATCCAGGGAAAGATCTGTGGCCAGTAGGTCTTTAGAAACAATTTCATATGTCTGCTTTTAGATCCAGAGTTCTTAAATAAACAGTTGACATATCTAAATGATGTAATTTTGGGGTAATTTTTATGGGAAATAAAAAATCTTGTGTTAGCTAAGGAATTTTCCCCTTAAAACTCTGAATGGAAAGCAAATTTTACTTGCAGGCCTATGATAATTATGCTTACTAAGGGACTGTTCAGAGCAAATTATTCTGCAGATAGCAACAGAGAGAAGGGAAGAGGAATCATTTGGACAAACAGGTGTAACAGAGGTAATACAGGGAGCATGGTTCCTGCAGTTTCTTGATTGTATCCTTATTTGGGAAGGCTTCTGTATCTTTCTGAATTTTCTTGGGTGGGAGGACTGCAGCAGTCTAACTTTGAGTCCAAATAAAAGAGTCTTCTCCATAACAACTCTTGTTGTCAAAGCAAATGTCGTTTTTGTGACTGTGACAGATAAAAAAATATCAGGCCTAGTGAGACTTTCCTGCAAGGACTCACAACTTCAAGCATCTTTAAACTGAATATTGGTAACATCAAAGGAGATTCTTATTTTAAGTTAAACAATTGCTCAAGTCTCGGGGAAAATAGGACAGATTAATACAGAATAAATTGAGTTTGACCCGGTCAAGTATTAATAAGTGAAAATTATAGTTGTTTTACAGTATTTAATTTCATTACATTTTGCTCCCCATTACAAATCCTATCTATTTAAATGAAATTTATAGATTTATGTTTTATAAATATAGTTTCATGTTTATTTTAAAATCAGGTTTCTTTTTTGACAAATTTAGATACTCCAGCTATTTATCTTATGGAAATAAAAGCATCAAAAAGAAGTATGGAGTGCTTTTGTATTGCAATAAAATAAAATAAATTAATGAGGAAATCCACCAGTGAACAACTACATACATCGTGGTAGGTTTAGAACCTTTAACAGTAATGAGTTAGATGTAAACAAGTTGACTTGGAGTTTCCACAATGTACTGTTAAGTGAAAAAAATGAAAGTTCAGAAAACTGACTATATTATGGTCTCATTTTTTGCAAAACAAATAGGTAGACATTAATTTTGCCCCTCAAGTATTTCTGATTGACTGTGTTCAGGTACCTAGCAGGATTGCTGCCTGTGCTATCAGATCTCCTGTGAGTAGGCAGAGGAGGTGACCAGTTCTGACGTATGTGCGATGAGCTGAAGCTCAAGACGGAGCTGCTGCTCCATCCAGGTTCCGAGGTGAGGCAGTGATGATCTACTGCAGGTTTGGTTTTCATTGGTCCTCCAATGCCCATGTGTTGCAGGCTTGGTCTCAGCCTATGACACCACCAGGAAAGGAGGTGATGGAGTCTGGTGAGGACAGTGAGAGGCAGGTAGGTCATAGGCACAAGCCTTGAAGGAGCTATTGGGACCTGCCCTGTCTTCTCTCTCTCTGCTTCCTGGGCACCGTGAGGTGAGCAGCCTTCTCGGCCATGCACACCCACTGTGTGTGTGTGGGAGTGTGTGGCACTGGAGAGTCAACCCAGGACATTCACGCTGAACTATATCACCAGCTCTCCCCCGCCATTTTTATTTTGCCTTATTTTTCTCCTGCCTCATCCTCCCAGAATGTGGGATTACGGGTGTGCACCACCATGCCTGGCTGCTCCCACCTTGATGTACTAAGCACCACAAGCTCAAGCAATGGGACCAAGTGACCTTGGACTAAAAACATTCACAAAGGGTTGTGCATGTAGCTCAGTGTGAGGACTCAGGGTTCATTCCTTAGTATCACACACACGAAAGAAAAAAAGGAAATTGAGGAGTACAAACAAATAAGCAAGAAGGAAAGGAAACAAAAAAGTGGGCCAAAATAGATTTTGTCCCTTTTAAGTTAATTATCTTAGGTATTTTGTCACAGTAATGCAGAGATGAGTAAAACATGCGCCATGACAATGGCCGTGTGGTATGAGAAAAAGATTTGTGTTTGATTCAAGCTGCTGAGGTTTTGGAGTTATTTTTGTAGCACAGTCAAGCCTATGAAAAGCAACAAATGTGTGTGCATGTGTGTGTGTGTGTGTGTGTGTGTGTATGACCCGATTTAATTGTTATACCAGCACTCTGAGATAGGAGTATTATTTTCATTTTACGCTTCAGGAAACAGAATGTCAATGAGCTTAAATACATTTCCACAAATTAGCACTGCACCAAGAGAAATATGAGCCAAATATGTGTAAGAGGCGAGCACACCTTGCCTTCCCCAAACATCCCACTGACATTCAGAGGGCTACTCAGTAATTTTTCTTCAGAGGACCCTCAGCACTATTTTAGGATAGAAGCATATGGCATCATAAAACACCACCAAGAAAGGTTATCAGACGACAGACTCCGGACACAGAAACCTTGGCTGCCATGCAGAGCAGAGCTGCTGGTGGTAAAGGGGACAGGGATAAAAATAGGAAGCATGGTTTCTTATCTATCATCTATATTGGCAGATTCCTGCCCTTTCAGCCTTTGAAACAGACTGCCGTTGTACACCAGCTGATGCGATCTTTTTAGGGCTGGGTTTATGTCTGCCACGTGGTGAGCCTTCGGGGTGATTTAACTAAAGCTTGCCATCAGCTAATGATCATTGGCCATTAGGACAGAATCACAATTGTTTGTACTACGCAGGTGCAGGAACAAGGTAATAGGATAATGTAACATTGGCAAGAAATAGAGATTGGGCCTTTCTCCAAGCATGAGGACTTTAGTTCTACATGAACTATAACTGCATGTGTGGGCAGCTGTGGGTGGCCAGCCATGAGGCATTTTAAGATCTTTACCACAGGTGTGTAAAAGTGTGACATGCAAATGACTTCTTCCAAATTAGATGGGTCGCAGAGGCCAACATTAAACTATGCTCTTCAGACTTGAGAGATGAATGATCAAAGGAACATCTCTGCTTCCGACAAGCCAGCTTTCATCTGCTTTCTAACACTTCAGGATCCTGTGATCTAGTGAGCTTCCAAGACAGTTTTTCACAGCAGAGAAGCCGTGCTGAAAAAGATGGTATTTATTCTTGCGTGTTACACTTCAATAGAGCTTTTCTTCTGGGATGCACATAATAGCTACGCAAATTATTGTAACAGTGGCTTTAAGACACCTTACATATAGAAGGAATGTCTGCAGGAGTAGATTTAAAAGGCAGGTTAAAAAGCCAACAGGAGTCTAAAGAGAAATCGTATGAGTGCATTACTGGAATTTAAGAAAGGAAGAGCAATATATGTAAGTTAAGTGGATATATACTTATATAGAGAGAGAGAACAGAGCCTAAAAATTCATTCATAGGCAAGGGTGGGACTGAAGGAACGACAGACAATCATGATGGGACCTGGGGAGAGGAGGAGGGGTTTGGGATTTGGTGAGTTTCCTGTGTGTTTGAAAAATTGTGCTGGGCTTTTTATTAATGAAACTCTTCAGTATATCCATGTAATGTGTTCTTTTATGACACATGTCTAGATATTCACAAATGTCTTCAAAATTTAAAACGAAATGTGACATAACATTGTGTGCCACAGAGGATATATAGCATTATCATTTAATTCTCATAACCTTTATAGTATCTGAGGAATTCTGGTCACCACTTTATAGTAAAGAAGCCAGAGATACAAGGTTGCAAAATGCTGTGCCGAGCAGACAGAGCAAAGTCCATGTCTGCAACCAATGCAGGACAGACAGACAGACAGACCCATCTCCTCCACAGCGTGTTCCTGTCTGGAAACTTGCTTGTAGGAAAGAGGAGAAAGAATCTCTCTGTGAAGGCAACAATATCTTTCCAAGCCAGCCTCGGAAAAACATTTCCTAAAGGACTTCCTCAAGTTGCAGAACAAATTTCTACATATCTCTAGCTATTTAAATCTACCTATTTATAGTGGAAGTAAATTTACCTTTCCATTTTTAAATTTTTTAAAAGCACTGATATGAGGATTCTTGCCATTGTACTTCTTGTAAGTTATTTTAAAAACTTGTTTTAGCAGTCAGAAGGTGAGAAAACAGCATCAATAAACCACAAAGGTAATAGCCAGGTGCGGAAGTGCATGATTGTGGTCCCACCTATGTGGAAGGCTGAGGCAGGAGGAACGCTTGAGCCCAGGAGCTAAGCCAATATAATGAGACCCATTTCAAAAAATTAAGAAAGAAAGAAAAAGAGAAAAGGATCAGTGTTTATAGAAAAACATGAGTTATGATAAACCATGAAAGAATTCAGGATGTATTGATATTAAATTACAATATCTTTATATTTTACCAAATCCAGTGCAAAGAAACTAAAGAAAATATTGCAAAAGTGTTACTTACGTCCCTTTCACAATTAGACTCTTGTCAATTTCTTCCTATTCCTTTTCTACAACAGGCAGTATGCCACTAGGCTCTAGCGTCCCCAGCTTAAGGTATTCTGACTTTGAGAAGACAACTTCTCCAGACTAGTGCCCAAATCTGTCAAATTTTTAAAATCATAGAAATCTTCTAATTTACCAAGTACTCATTTAACCCTAATTTCACCTTTACTTTAAAAATGAAGCACTCCTGTTTTGGTTGCAAAAGAAGGTGTAGACATTGTTTGATAGGCTAAACCTGTTGAGTAAAAGTCCATCAAGGACATGGTAGCATGCTTAGATATTCGGGTCTGCTAATTTTTCTTAAATGGTGCACATCATGTCAATCGTGAGCTGCTTTGAACATTTTACACACAGTTTGGGAATGATTGCGTATCATAAAATCCATTGAAAATGAACTCCCAAGGTGGGCTTTGGCAGTGCCAAGCTTGAGGTTTGACAGCTGCACATGATCAAACAGTAGCTGAAACTGCTTCAGTCTTAAGTATATTTTTCAACAAAGAAAGGCTTTGTCATTTGTGTCATTGTGCTGTTAAGCATGAGGGTACTGCAGGAGACACACGATATACACTGCACATGCTCTCTGTGGAAAATCATCCTCCAGTTTTGTTAAAGTCTCAGTCATAAGAAATACAGATATTTCTACATGGAGCCCTGGAATGAGAAGATATAGCTGGCTTCCCATGAATTTGTCATTGCTAACTCCTTACAAAAGCAGAAATGTATAAAATATGTTGTAGCACAGTATATGGTGGAATTTTGCCAGGACAAAAGAAATTGAATGACTGACCTAACACAACAGATAGTTTCTTCTTTATTCGAGGCGCTGTACTGTTTGCTAAATGAGATAAATGATGAGTTTCTGTGTTCTCCAAAATGATTTTAGTTCTGAACCATATATAACAGGGGAAAGACAGGTGACCCAGCAAGGAAAGGGTGCTCTCCCTGAAAATGTAGTTCAGTGTTAATTGTAAATACCAGCATCAGTTTGCTACCTGACAGAGGTTGCCCAGAGCTGTGAAGCCCACTAATCTTGAAGGTGATGAATGAATCAGTCGCACCTTCACCTTCAAATCCAGGTTGACTTGAATCCAGACTGATGCTGTAACTATCCACACCAATCACCTGTCATTGTCACCTAAACTGAAATCTCCTATGATGTCAGTCTTACAGAGGGATGAAGGGACTCCTTCATGGGCATTTTTATCTACTTATGACCCAAACATGACAGGAAGGGTCAGGAAATACAGAAAGTTTCAAACCAAAGTGAGAAGAGAAGACTAGAAATAAAGGAGTCCTCTCCCCAAAGCTGCGGACACACTATTTATTGGGTTTCACTTTATTTTTTTTTTCAGGGTTGAGGATGGAAACTTGGGGACACTAGACAAGGGCCCCATCATGGAGCTACAAACCTCCAGCCCAGAGTTGGCTTTCTAGCCTGCTGGACTTCTAGGTGAGGTAGCTTTGAGAGAGGGAGGGAAAGGGATGCAGAGGGAGAGACAGATGGAGAGAGTGATGGAGAGAGGAAGGGAAAGACTGTCCTTTCAGTGGAGAAGCTGTATTTCAGAAAACTGGCAAATCCTTAGGAAAGATTTAATTATGTTTATCAGCTACTTCAGGTGGAGAGGGAGAGGAATGCATCGGGCGATGTGGAGTGTCCAGTCATATAATCATATTCTGAAATTCAGCAATGCAACCCCAAACCGCTGTCCTCTGTGCCAACATCCTTCCAAGGTGAGCCTTTCCTGACCTTCAAGTCACCATGGCTTGAACCTCAGCATTATCTATACATCTTCTTCTTCATCTTCTGTGCAGTGCCTTTTGAATTCTTCTTCCTAATTCCTCTCTCTTTTGTGGTGAAAAATCCCTACAGCTGTGGGTGGATAAGATGGTACCTCCATCTCATTCTTTGGAAAAATGAATTAAAGAGACTTGGATATTGTTGTTTTCGTAATTAAAAATCCATCCACATCATTTACAATACATGAAGCTCCTGTCTGTATGTAGCACGATGTGCCTCTCATGAGACTTTTGAGCAGTGAATGATTTCTTCTGATGTTCTCTGCCCCTGATTCCTTCCTGAGCCTTTTCTAGGATCTACTCTTCCAAACAGCCAACTCTAGTTATCTCAGATTGCAAAGATGAAAACTTTCAGTGGGGGTCGGGGGTGTCAGACATTAAAATGATCAATACATTCTTTCATTAATATAAAAGGGGCATACAACTAGTTGATAATTGCTAAGGCCTTTCCAAGAATGCAATTCTTTGACTCTAATAGATGTTAAATTACAGCTATTGGAAGCTTGTCTCGAGAAAGAAGGAAGCATAGAGAATCGATAGTGTGGAAGTGAGAAATGACAAATCTAGATAGAAATGAGAAATTGCTGAGAGCATTTAACCTTTCTAAGATATCAAATCTCAAACAACAGCCAAGACAGACTTAATCTCCCTGCACTATTACATCTCCCACTACCTCAGTACCTCCTACCACTTTTGGCAAGCAGAGTTGCCTACCCAATCCTCAGTGCCTCTTTAAATATTTACTGTAATAGTCTATAGATATTTAAGTTTTTCCTTATAAAATATTTTAAAAATAAGAAAAAGCTGGAAAATGCAATCCTACTTATGTGTACAGTTAGGTTTATAATGTTAGCGTTGCATCTTGTTGCTTTACTGATTTAAAAACGCACACACAAAGAAACACAAAACTATAGATATAGCCATGGATCACCAATCCTTCCTTTTCTCCCTCCCTTTCCCAGAGACACCCACTGTCCTGAGGCTGGTGTTTATGCATGACACCTCTTGTTTTTGTAATTTTACCACCTATGCATGCACTTACAAGCATCAGATAATATTGCTTTGTGAGTTCCAAATGCACATAAGTGGTAGCACATTTAAAAACTAATTTTGTGGTGGCTCAAGCACTCACCTGGTAAGTGTGAGTTTGTGAGTTCAATCCCAGTAATCCCCCCCCATCATTTTGCAATATTCTGCATTTAACTTACTGTATTTTAGAATTGGGGCATGTTGATTCAAGTAGCTCCAATTATAATATTAGTATTTCAATGTATGATTAGGCTGTAGCTTTTTTTAGAAACTTCATGCATGGTTCCTTAGTTGGTATTCAGATTTTTAGCAGTTAAGCCCTTCCAGGGCGTTCTGATAAGTTGTCTTTCATGCTCTCGTGCAGTAGTTCCTCCGAGGAATATAACTAGAATGAGAATAGTGTGTTGCGGGACTGCGCATCTCTCGCTTGACTAAGTGTGGACAGATGGCTCCCAAGGTCATCGTAACAATTACCATGTCGTTGACAATGTACATGTTTTCTTTTTCTTCTCATAACTGAGTATTGCTGGTGTTTTAATTGGTTTTTCAGTGCTTGACGGTTTCCCTTTTAGTACCTCCGGTAAATACCATGTATATGATAGTATAAAGTTATCTTTTAGTTCCACATATTTCAACATTTCTCTGTGATTTATTTTTGACATAGCAATTAAGTAAATTGATATATCAATTTATTAGGTGTCTATTTAATTCCAAACATGTATTTTGAGCAAAATTGTAGCTTGCTTGTATTTTAGTAAAATTATTTTGTATGATATTCATAGTGTGGAATTTATTGACTTTTTATCATATGACTTGTAATAAACTTTCTAAATGGCCCATATATTAAAATAATATGTAGCCCTTAGTTGTTGAACATGTACATTAATGAAAACTCATTAGGGCTGGGGATTTAGCTCAGCAGCATAAGTGCCTGCCTTGCAAGTGCATGGTCCTGAGTTCAATCCCCGGTACCAACACAAAAAAAAAACCCTAAAAGAAAACACATTAGTTGAGCCTCATAAATCATTATAATCATTAAATTGATTCATTTATCAGTTACCAAGGAAAATGTGCATTACAAAGTCTCCATTTATAATTTTGCATATTTGATTTTCCTTGTAATTCTGATAATCTATGTGTTTATATTTGGAATGTATTGCTCAATTTTTATATCTTCCTATGAACCAGTCCCTTTATCATTAAGTATTAATAATAATCATTAAGTATTAATCACTTATCATTAAGTATTCATTATCATCATTAACAATTTTCCTTCTCTTTAATGATGCCATTTTTTTTTAAAATCTACTTTATATAATAGTAATTCTGGTATCTTGGTTTTCTTTGGTTAATATTTGCCCATTGTACCAATGAGGTATTTTTTTGTCTGACTTTGAGCAAGGGGATTTAACCTGTGTACAATTACTGTGACTCATTCCTATCATATTATTTGGTTTCTCCACTTGCTTTTGCTCTGATTGACAGAATTTTCTTTATTTTTTTTTGTTCCCCTTCCTCTGCTTGAGAAATGTTTTCTGTTTCTGTTTTCCTTACAGTAATCCCTGGATGCTCAAATCTGCTAAAGCCTCTCTATTTTCCCCTTATTGTAGCTCTGCTTTCAGTTCCAGCTTGTTTGTAATCTCTAATTTCAAAAAAATTCTGTCATTCTAAAATTTCATGCGTATATCCATGAGGATATCTTTAGGTTTAAGCAAGCCCTGGGCTGCCTCTCTAGTCCCTGAACTGGCGCTGAATCCCAGCACTCATATTTTGGGAGTGTGCAAGGTCAGTACCCTACAGCAAGGTCACTTCAGTCCTCTGTGCTGCTGAGTTTGGTTCCCATCGATTATTTCTTTGCATTTTTTCTCTCTTCGCTTAGCCAGTGACCATCTCAGAGACTAAAACTGCTGTATTACCTATCATTTCTTTTGCTCTGCTTTCAAAGCATCTATAGCATGGCATGCCGTAAACACGAGCTCAGTAAATATTTAATGAATGAATAAGTTTAAGTGGATTTAACATCTACTAAAAAGTCCCCTGTAACCTGTGACTTGCAACATGTCACAGAATAGGTATCTCTGAGTTCAGGGGTAAGAGATGTGTGACTGAATAGAGAGGATTGGAGAAAGACACTTAGAGACATCTCAGGGCACCTGATTACACTAACCTTATCTTCAACTGATTTTCTTCCTCACTGCTTGAAAGATTGTTTACATTAAATAATTAAACCATCTTAAGACCCAAGGATAGGCCTCTGATGCTATATATAGTCCTGCCTCCCTGGTTATGCAGTGCACTGAAATGAGGCAGGAACCTTTCTTGACAATTTCCTTAACATCTTCCTAGATCTGCAATTTCCTAAAAGTATGAGGCCTTCATTTTCAGTTTATTTACAGTGCAAGAGGAGAGCACTCTGATTTTTCCTTCAACACCCATCACTGGGACATTTGGGCCAGGAACTGGAGGAAGCAAAAAGAAGCAAGAAAGGCCTGATTTTTTATTTACCTGGAACTCATCATCTTTTCCCTCTACTTTCTTTAGGTCAGTTGTTTACCTTCTGCAAATGGTAAATACCAATCCATGCTAGTGGACTTGGAGTGTAAGAAAATATCAGATGCAAGGATTGGAGATGAAGTGGAATGTAGAGCATGTGCCAGGCTCTGATCCCTGGTACTGAGAAAAAAAAAAAAAAGGCAGACACTAATTGAGATTTTTGAAAGACCTTTTCCATAATAGTAAAAAAGGGCCCAGAAACACAGTTATGTCCATACTACAGTGAAGCAAGGTCGTGCATCCTCATTCAAACCGTGTCAGGCTTATCCCATTGTGTGTTTGATGGTTTCATTATTTCACATCCCCATCAAGCTTTACATAAGGTGTGTCTAGAAAATACTGTCCCAGTAATTCTCCAACCACCTTCAACCAAAAGACAGTGTAATTTAATATAATTAAGCTGAGTCCATTTCCCCCTCGGGGAGCATTGCCTCTCTTGCTAATATGCGTTGTCATCTGAGGAGTCTCAGCTTATTCCTCTGGGGCCAGCCAGTTCTATATGGCAACAAAATGCTGATGAAGAAGTTTGAGTTCTTCACTTAAATGTTTTTTTTTTTGGAAGAAAAATATGTAGGACAGGCTTTTATCAGAGAAGAATAAACCAAGGAGCACAGGGAATATTTCTAATGAAATCCAGAAAACCATAGGAGACTTCTCCGCATGGGTGGCCCCTCCAGAGCATTCCACTGGGCAGGTATTGCTGCTGTCATGGAAAGAGCTGTTGTAATTACCGAGCACTGACTTACTGGTCAGCTCTGCCAGTGGAAAATTTTCTAGCACAGGACAGCCCCCTGAGGATACAAGCTAAACACATTCATTTACTGCCTGCCATTCAGGGCCACCCATAGGGTGTCATAGCCCTTGTCTACAGAGATAATTTGTGTCACCCTGGATCAGTGAGTTAGCACTGACCTCACTTGATTTACCAAGGGAATGCCATCCTGGCTACCAGGAGCAGCTTGCTCAGCAGGTCACCCTCATAGAACAAGGGATGGGTTGCAGAGCCACAGACCAATGCATAGGTGGGAGCTCTGAGCTCTGCGGGGCACCTGATTGATTCTCCATCCATGCCATCGATGAGACGGGATGGAGTTGGCTAAAGAGTATCCAAAAAGAGCTGGGTATGGTGGTCAAGCCTGTAATCCCAGTGCTGTGGGAGGCCGAGGCAGGAGAATTGCAGGTTTGAATCCAGCCTGAACAACTTAGCAATTTAGAGAGACCCTGACTCAAAATAAAACATGACAAAAAAAGACAAACTGGGTGAATGATAAGCCCCTGGGTCAGCATATTAAGGTGGTGCTGAAATTTGAACTTGATTCTTGGTTGACTAGGATTTCCCCACTATCCATTTGCCAGAATGATGCTAGCAAAATTGCTTAACTTCTCACTCTTAGTTTGTTTGTTTTTTAAATCCAAAAAGAGGAGTAACATCCTGCATGCAGTGGGGAAATAAGGTCAAGAAATTAAAACAGTGCTTAGGTAGTTTGCAAACATTATCATTTTGCAACTTGGTGGTTTTTCATGAATGTTGTACATAGCTCTATTCACAATTTATCTCTTCTAGCAGCACCAATGATAATTTTGTAGCCAGAAATCAAAGGCTAACCTTTCCTTCAACACTGCATTATGAATATTTACTATGGCATGCAAGTATGTTTCATACTGTTTGGGTACTACCCATGGCAACTGGTGATCAGTATGATGTGGCTTTGTGACACATAATGCTTTGAGATGACTTCTAGGTCATTGGTAGCAATCAGCCTAGATGAAGACAATTTAATTTAAAATTGCTTATGACGGCTCCTCTAATTTTCAATAAACTGAAAGAAATAGTACCTTATTGCTCTATGGTTTTTTCTTACTAAGATGTACTACAAATGGAACCCAAAATATTTAATTTCCATGATTAGTTCACAACAGACACCTTAGCTGGCTGTCACTTGAGCTGCATAAAAGGAGAGCTGAAATCTACCTTTGTTATCAGCTGGGTTGCTCATACTCATGGCCACCCATCCTTTTACAAGTATGCATCAGGGCCATGGAGGAGCCTCTGCAGGACGGTGCAAGTGACCAATCCCATCTAGCATATTGCCTGGAAAAGTCCACAACATCCACCCTCCCGATGGGACTGGCCCTGCCATTTTCTCAAGAGTGAGATTTCACGGTAATTTTTAGTTCTTTTCAGGCTTTATAATTCTGTTCTGTAGTAAGCGCACTATCAACTCTTCTCCCCATTCAGTCTCCTGCTAGCCTCTACTCCTGCTATTGATTTTTCAATTTTAAAACAGGCCACCTCCGTGGTCAGCTTCATTCTACTGCTTCCTCTGTCAGTGCCCCATGTGGCAGCTGGGAGTGGGCCTCCCCCCTTGTCTCCCTGAACACTGGTGAAGAATGAGCTTTATTTGCTCTGGAGCTATTTTTATCCCATCTTTTTCCTGCTTGAAGCTCTCCCCTGGCTTACACAATCAAGTCCAAAACCTTCCTTCTTGAGCTAGAAGCTGTTTTAATCAGCCGTGGTTTCACTTAGGCATCCTCAGATCTCATTATTTCCAAACAAATATTGTCCCCATCATTTTGCTTTTGCTCACACTTTGCTTCAGTCTAACATGTCACTTTTCCATCTGTGGAAATGGTACTTATCTTTCCCAGCTATGCCCCAAGCCCATGCCTCCCACGAACATTCGGATCCACGGTGCTGCTTCTCATCTCTGACTTCT
>PVJX010025256.1:0-27145 GCA_004027295.1 Dolichotis patagonum | reverse complement strand
CAGCAGCATATATTCTTTGCACCCCCTGGTTTCACTTATTTACAAAATTTTTCCTATTTTAAACCTAATACATTGCAAGTGAGCTAGATAAAGTACACTTGGTATTGTACTTTTTAATTTTTATTGTTATTACCACACGTTTTTAGTACATAGTGATTATATTAATCCTGTCGGTACATAACTCATCTTCATGATTCCATTCTCTTTCCCTGCCCTCGTCTCTCTGTCTCCTTCCCATTTGCAAGAGATTCATCTCCCTCCTCCCTAATAGCTGGTATTTCCTTACATCACTGTAGGATGTGAGTGCCATGAGGACAGGTGCCATTGGGGTGCTGCTCACTGAGGTACCCTAAAGTGAGTTGCTAAGAGTGGGCCTTCAGCAGGTGTTTGTTGAATGAATGAATGACTACATAGGAGAAATATTTGTTCTTATGATATTCGTGCATCTACTTCCCGACTCCCTCCATACTTCCTGAGTTCCAGCCACAACCCTCAACATGTTAAAATCAATCTTTCACCTTCTCACAATAAGTCAAATATCATGTTGTTATTGTCATTTATAGTGCATTACACAGGAAAAAAGCAAAGTATAAATTTATCCCCCAAATCAAAATTCTTCCCTTCATTAGAACTGAATTACAAAAATCTGCTCAGTCATTATTTTTGATTTCTAATTTCTTCAATAGACATCTGTGAGTGTTGGCTTTTCTCTTGTGATCTAGGTACTTACAGAACATTCATAGTGTTGTCGTTTGCTCCCATAATTAAAAAAATATTTAATACCTGGCCCATTGCACAGCATTTTGAAACTGCAGAAACAAACATCAAATGTGTGAAGTCCTGCTGGAGCAAGGTAAAGAAGGGTGCTATTGCTTGAATGCTTAGTTTAGAATAGAATGATTAGAAGATAGTATCTAAAATATCCACCTTAAGAAACTACAAGAAAATGGGATTTAATGGTGCAAGGGTCTGGGAGTCAGAAGCATTAGGATCATGAGTTTGAATCCATTGTGGAGAAATTGGGAATTAATGAGAATCTGTATCTAAATGAAAAATAGTAAAAAAAAGGCTTTGCATTTTGGCTCATGTTCAAAAAAGCACATAGAAAAAGAAGGATGAATTATGGCAAATAATGGTAGAAAGATGGTAAGATAGGAATTTAGGAACAAACACAATATTCAAAATGGGCAGAGAAAAAAAACTAACTTAATTGAATTAAATTGCAAAAATTTTGGATAGTGCAGCCATGATGTGAGTGACAATTGATAAGAAGTGATTTCCAGGCATTGTTGGAGACCATTACGCAGTGGCTCTGAGCAGGATTTAAATTTTACTAATTGGCTTTCTACGTTTATCTGTGAGTCTGTCCTAGGCCTCGGCCCCTTGCCTGGTGACAGGAGCTGATTCATAGTAAGTGAACCTCTATGAATCCTGGCTGAGGCCTGTAGTGGCCTGCGAGGCCAGAGATACCTCAAAGGGCAAGGTAAGGCCACAGCTGCGGACACTTGGCTCCAACCCCAATTAACAAGATAGAGACTGAAGCTGCAGAAATCACTCATGCAGTACAAATCTTACCATAAATGTCAGTTTGAGATAGGACAGTTCTCCTAAATTGGCATAATTTACTACTTGGAGAAGTCTTTGAAGTGACTCTCAAGGTCCTGCTCATTACCTGTGCTCTCCTCAGTTTCCCTGTCTGTTGTCCTAATAAAGTGGGCTGATCCAGAGAAGCTTTTGTCTTAGCCCTCAGAGTCTCGAGCTTAACTAAAGGGTTTGACCCTCTTGGAGCCCTAAAAAAATCATACAGTTGTCTCTTTTTATTTAACCTCCGCCGTACACTCCTTTGGGAGATCGGGGATCTAGGTCAGGACCTGATAAAGCATGGAGAAGCATGAGGCTCATAGCTTAAAATTAAGATTCCAGATGATTTTCTAAAAACACTTGTAAAGTGAGAAGAAATCGCTGGACCTGAGGCTGTGACTGAGATGTCCCAGTCAGGTTTCAGAAAAGGTTTTGCTACTAATGTCAAGTAATGAATGTCCATAGGTAAATGTGTTTTGTGAAACATTTAAGTGATCAAACAGAAGAGACTAAAATACTAGTTTGTCACAATCAATTTGAATGAGATCTATTTATTCCCAGGCTTGAAAACATGAAAATCCAGCTAAAAGCCATTGACAAGGACACACACTGAAATCAAACAATGAAACGCTACTTCTTGAGTGTGTTAGAGGCCTTGGGCCATTTTTTTTGCATAGATCACCTCATTTTGTCCTCAAAAGGACTTTGGGAGAAGGCACAATTGGTGACCCATGAGTCTAACTCCAGAGATTGTGCATTTAATGACTGTACTACATAAAAGCAGACAGCAAATGCACAGGACAGATCTATCAGGAATAGATTAATAAAAGGATTGATAGCTTGTCAGTTGTAAATCAGAATTCTAGCTGAAAACCATTAAATGGGATGAGTGAAGTAAAACATTATAGGCCATGGTGAGCACAGATAGCTCATTCACCACTGCTAACACAGCCTAAATAGACAAAGGAACAATTATGTAACATACAGGGAGAAAATTATAACCCAGTTTAAATATCATAATATTTGGTTTTCAGAAATCAAAAGAAACAATATCAAAAAAATAAGGGCAGGTGTAATCAAATGCAGTTGTGAGTCATTATAGGAAGGAATCAATATCAATAACATATGAAAAACACAATAAAGCAGACAAGTAACAATATAGACAAGGGTACAAAGTAAAAATAAGCACACTAACAAAATAATAAGATGAAGCAATGCCTCAGTAATCAGGAAAAAGTTATAAAATCAACAACACATGTGCTACCTATTTATCTATCTATCCAATCAGTCCTTTATATCTAGGATTTTGCATCCATGTCATCAAAGGGTCTTGAATCAAAAATATTTGAGAATAAATTTGCTCCTGGTCCTAGCATGTAGACACTTTTCCTCATCCTTACTCACAATATAGTACAGCTGCTATTATATAGCATTCAGCTTGCTTTGGGTACCATAAGTAATCTAGTGAATATTTAAAATATATGAGAGGTTGTACATGAGCTCTATGCAAATACTATGACAGTATTTAATAAGGTATTCAAGCATTTGTAGAATCTGGTGACCTGGAAGCTAAGCGAGACCTGGTACCAACTCTCTGTGAGTACTGAGGAGTAACTGTATCTATCCATCAGATCATTGAAAATAAACAGGTTGATGGTATGAAGATAAGGCAGTGCAGAACTGGGCAATTTCATCTGTGAATAGATAGCTTCTCATAGGCCATTTAAAGAACAATTTGGTAGCGCTTCTCAAATATTAGATGTGCATGCCCTGTGACCAGAACATCGACTTTCAGTATCCATCACACGGAGCAAACAGACCATGCGCCTCAAGGCATATGTACAAAAGGTCCTTTATGACCTTGTTTGTATGAATGACAAATTGGTCTGTTGAGAAGGGTCTGGTCACAAAGGTGAGAACATCAACAGTGTGCTCTGCTGTGCAGACGCTTACGGGAACAAGGTGGATGCATTACGATGCACTGCTGCAGTTTCAAAGATTTTTGTTGCTGACAAGGTTTGCATACATCCTTGCATGTGTTTCTAAGGGTGTTTATCTTTCTTTTTTAAAAATGGATTTATTAGTTTATTTTTAGTGGTAAGTGTTTGCCATGCACAATGATCTCATTCATCACGGGGAGTTAGTATTTGTACCTAATATTCCCAGTTCTCTTTCCCCATGCCTCTCCCATCTTTTGGCCCTTCTTCCCTGCCCATTGCCACAAGCTCTGTTTCCTTTCTTTTCTTCAATTCTACTCTTCTTTAAAAAATCCTTTTTCCTTCCTTCCTTTCTTCATCCCCCACATTGTTCTTTTATTGCAATAAGTTCTTCCTACTTCCCAATATCTATCTTCTATTTTGTCCCTTATGTACACTTTAGGTGTCTCACACAAGAGAAAAAATGCAATATTTAATCTTTTGTGTCTGATTTATTTCATTTAAAACTATGTTCTCAAGCCCATCCATTTACCTAAAAATGTCTCAAGTTTATGCTTTTTCATGGCAATGGAGTACTCCCTTGCAAATAAATATATTTTCTTTGTGCGGTCATTAGTTGATAGGCGTATGGGCTGTTTTCAAGATTTAGCTATAAAATTGTGCTGCTATATACATGGTGGTCATTCAAGAAATGCTAATTAAAACAACTCTGATATTCTTTTTCACTCCAGAAAGAAAGAATGGTTGTTAAGAAAGGCTCTCATCTCTTGATGGCAAGTATTGGAAAGATTGGAGGGAAAGAGGAACCATTTTTTATTGTGAGTGGGAGTGTAAACTGGTAGAGCCACTGTTAAAATCAGTATGGAGACTCCTCAAAAAACTAAAGCTGAGGATGTCTACAGTTACACCTTAGTTCACAAATGCTTCTTCTTCTTCTTCTTCTTCCCTCTCCTCCTCCTCCTCCTCCTCCTCCTTCTTCTTCTTCCTCTTCTTCTTCTTCTTCTCCTTCTTCTTCTTCTTCTTCTTCTTCTTCTTCTTCTTCTTCTTCTTCTTCTTCTTCTTCTTCTTCTTCTTCTTCTTCTTCTTCTTCTTCTTCTTCTTCTCAAATGCTTCCCTCTGCAAACAGTTCAGTTCACCAACAAAATGTTTCAGACTCTTCACTGGACCACAACTGTCTTCTCTACTTTCCTAAACCTTCCCTAAAACCACACCCACTTCCCACAAACACTTTCCTAAAATTATGAAACAAATTAAGTTCGCAAACTGAGACACCACTGCATCTCGTCTCATATACATAACATACACTAGTACCTTGGGAATGTATTCTGCTGTTCACAGTGGTTCTGGTGCAGAGATTGCAAGTCACTGGCGGTGTGAAGCAGAAGTCGAGATCTTCCTTTTGACTTCAGACTTTCATGAACAGCAGGTCAACACGTATCACATATCTTCATTAGTCAAATAAAACAGGAATGTTCTCCAAAGCCCATGAAGTGATTCTGTGTCAAGTGTAAACTCTTATATTACCTTCAATTTTGTATTTTTAAGAAAATGCTATTTTTAACATTTATTTTAAAGACTTTAACAATCTTAGGCATGTTTAAGTCTGTTTCACCACTGAATTAACTTGTCCAAGTACATTTTAAATTCTTTTGGATACTGAAATATTTGTCTTCCACTTCTGAGGATTTATTTTCAATTTCACTAGACAAAGCCATTCTCCTATTTTTATCACAGCTGGCCACAAATGTATGGAATGAGTTATCATGGTAACAAGATCAGGATCTAAGGAGGCAAAGTGGAGTTAGATCTGTCCCTCTTGTGTCCACGTACTGTACAGCATGCGGGTCTAATCCAAGAACATGAAGGAGCTCTTCAGCAGGTGACCAGCCCTGTGTCTGTCTTACCCGCTGCATATTCACGTGAAGAGATTGTGGAGAATGACTGTCCTCCTCTGCTTTGCCAGACAGTTTCAGAGCAGAATGAGTGGGCCTTTCATAAACTCTTTGGTTTTCAAATTTTCACTTTTAATTACTGTATGTTTGTAGCCCATAATGGTGACATCCATGGGGAGGAAGGACATGCCCATATGATTTCCTTTTTATCCTCTGGTCTTCCTTCCCTCCCTCTTCCCTCCATCTCAGTCATGGTCCCTTTTGCAAAAGGTCTAGTGGCCTGTGTCCTGGGAAAATGCTTGGCTCAAAAACTTCATTCTTTCTGCCATTCTGGCTGCAAATTATATTGAACGAGCACCAAAGCAGATTTCCCCAGAAGTTCAGCATTGAACCTAATCTTTTAATTTGGCTCAGTTCTCATCCAATTTGTTTTGACACTGGAATCATGGAAAGTATTTAGTTTAGGCACCAAGGGACTCCACTATCTATCTTTAATTTATCTATACTTTGGGTTTCTTAAGAGAAACCACTGATGTTTAATCTTGTGTGTCAGCTTATTTCACTTTAATATTGGTTTCAGGATGCATCCATTTTCCTATAATTGACTCAAATTTCTCCTTCTCTGTAGCACAGTAATACTCCTTTGGGTGTAAATACCACATTTTCTCTCCCCATTCACCTGTTGATGGACATATAGCCGCTTCCATAAACACAGGCACACATGGATCACGTGATATGATGTGTTACTCTTTGGGGAAAGTATTTAGATGGGGCCCTTCCTAAAGTCTTGCAGATTCTCTTTCATGTTTACCTGGGACCACTGACCTAGCTAGCTGTACACAATTTCATCATCACCTGGATATGAATCACCTGGATACAATTTCAAACATAGCCACATTTAGTGGGTCTGATGATCACCATTCAGTGTTATTCTTTCTCTCATGCATTTATACTCCCACTCAACCCATCCCTAGTAAAGGCCTCCTGTGTGCCAATGGCTCTGAATTCTGGGGACGGACATTGCATCTCTGGCCCCTTTTGGAAGCTCTCACTCCTGGAAGTCAGATACTTGAGTGGGCTTAGCTCTTCCAGCTTGCATGGTCTCAGTACTTGGGGACTTTCACTTTATAATAAAGTACATGGGAGGAGGAAGGTGCCTGGGATTTCTGCTCACACCCTGAGTGCAGAGAGAACCTTCCAGGGACTCTGCCCTCTGCCTACACTTGTCCTCACCATTGCAGAATCCACCAATGCCTCCAGCTTGCTCCTGGTCCCCAGGCTGTGGGCTCAGCAGGGCAGTTGTCCTCTGTGCCCTCTGTGTTTATCTTGCTCCCAGGTGTCACAGCTGCTGCCCCAGCTCAGGTCTCCTGCAGAGACCTTGTTCCTCTGGAGCCACCAAATGTGGTGTGGGATTTGATTTGCCTGTTACTCTCTCTACCTTTATTTTCAGTGCTGAAAACAGCCATTGTGTTTTCCATAATTAGTGCCCCAGAGCTATCTCTTTCTATTCAGCTCTTCCAGTTATTTGCTTGATGCTTCATTACTACCGTGGAAATTCAGAAGCACAAGAGGAGCAGTTACCTTGCCCCTAATATTGAAGAGGATGCCCTGAGGTATGGAAGCAGAAGTGGGGATTCCAGGCCAAAGGACAGCTTTCCATGCACAGGACTGGAACGAGACAGCTCAATCTATGTTCCTTGGCATCCTGCACTCTCCCTCTACGTGGTTTCTACCTACCACATATTTTACTGGAGACCCACGTGACAAGGATGAGTGATCTCCTATCTCTGCTGCCTTAGTCCTGTCCACTCCTGTGCTTCGGTAACTTCCAGATCTCTTAGCAGCTGTTCCGTGTGTCAGGTGCCCTTGCCTCTTATGTGTGTGCCTGTGTGCATAGAGTGTAGAGAAGGCCTCAGCCTGCTAGGATATTGGAAAGGGGGTGGGATCTTTAAGAGCTGTGGCCTTGCTGGCAGTCTCACAGTTGTGTGGGAGCATGGCCTTCAAGGAGGTCATGCTGAGATCCTGGCTTCTCCTGTTCTCTCTTTCACTTCCCAGTGGCAACAGGGTGGGCACCTTGCTCCAGCACGCTGCGCCCAGCAGGCACCGCCTCTCTACAGGTACAGAAGCAGGAGGGCCAATCAAGCAGGGCCTGACCCTTCACAGCAGTGACGGATTGATCATCTACCTATTTCCCTATCCTAACTCATAAGTCAAGGTTAGGAGGAATTTAGCGGGTAGTCTGAACTTGGTAGAAGCTGACCACATTGTCGCTGTTTCTCTTCACGGCTGCTGCTGATGCTGCTATGGTCAACCCTTCTTCATCGTTTTGTACCGTTCCTCTAATATCATCTGGACAGTGCACATTAGCTTTTAAACACCCATTCAGTTTTAAAGCCCACTCTTAATTCAGCCTTCAGTTTCTCTCTCCATTGTGGATGACCAGGCCGGTGGCTCCAGGGACCTGCAATGAGGATGGGTCTCCCCTTCTCCTTCCCTCCCCGGTGCTGTGCATGGGGGAAGGCAGAGGGCATGGCTGGGGTGATCTCTTCTCCTTACATTTACAGAACCGGACTCCTTGGTTGGAGGTTTGGGGGAATGATGGGTGGGAACGTCAAGTGCATCCCTATTTTGTTGATGTGGTACTCTCCTGCCTCTGTGGAGTCATCTCTGCACCTTTGGAGGGGGACAGAGGAGGGTTGGCAGAGAGCTCAGGATGAACATTCTCGCATAAGCACAGCTAATCCAGACGTTACACTTACGATGTATCCGCACAGGATGCAATCCTCAGAGTCTCAGGGCTCACGACCACCTTTCCTTCTGGAGAACAGAGAGGTGCAATGAGAGCCAGCAAAGCTGGCCTCTCTCTCACCAGGGGTGTCATGGTGATGGCCTGTGGCTGAGCTGATGGATGAGATAATAAATGGACCCACAGTCATGGGTGGTGACAGATACATGGAGCCTCTTTCTCATGACATTACGGCAAGAGCCCTCTGACCCTGCAAGACTGCAAGGCCGAATAGACAAACCCACCTACAATGAAGTCTGGGTGTGTGTGCACATGTGCTTTCTCCACGGAGGGCTTCTCCAGAAGGACATCACAGCCACTTTTGTCCCAGTCAGGACTCTCAGGAGGCTGAGCTGGGGGTCCAGTGGTGGAGGAGACTAATGCTCATTGTTTGATCTTTAGTTTCATTGGAATTTTGTGCCATGTGTGTGTGCTACCTATACAAAACCAAATAAGAGAGGGAGAGAGAGAGAGAGAGAGAGAGAGAGAGAGAGAGAGAGAGAGAGAGAAATGAAGCAACTGCCACACTGACTTGCTGGTAAAATTAAAAACAAATAAGCAAACAGACACTAGAGAATAGCATTTGCATATGAACAGACTCACTCTGTGATGGTTCTATAGACCACAAAGATATTAATGCTTCAGTTACTGCAGTTGTAGTTGGCTTAACACCAACCATGCCAAGTTTAGGAGTGTTTATTGCAAACCCTTTCAGGTTGCACATAAACAAAATTTTATATGAATTTTTTTTCTTTCACTGCACTAAAACAAGTTTTTGATTTATGCACATATAGCTAGCAGGGCCTAAGGGGAGTTTTTCCCCTTAGCTTTTCCAGCAGGAGTTATCTTTGGCTAGAAGTATTGTAGGTGAATATTTGCAAGAAGTTAGAAATGGCGAAAAACAAGAGTTGAAGGTGGTTCCTCAGCCATGGCTAATGGTATTCCACAAATCTTTCATGCAATTCAGAAGTAAAATGCAGTCAGAGAACTAGACTAGAGAACAGCTCAGGGGAGAAAATGGGTCATTTTGAGTGCAAGATGGCTTTCTAATTCTAAACCAGTATTTTAGATTTATTGACCGATAGACCTCAGCTCACATAAACCATTTTTTTCCAGAGCTGAAATATACTTTTTAAAAAATATGTATTGTTGATTTTAAAATACTCTAGATAACTCAGAAGAAGTTACAACCTGTATTAAGCAAGTTTCTGGGGTGCACATAGCCACCTCATGCTCTTTAGCAATGTGTGTTTGCACTTAAATCTGTCACAGGTGAGTCTGCCAGTTACACACCTTTAGGTTCTGTTGCATAGATGTAAACAACTTCAAAGTCGATCTCTTGTGTAAGTAAAGCCATTTAAGATGTTTCCAACTTTTCTTGCAATATTGGATTGAAATGATGATCTATGTATCTTCTGGGAATATTTTTGTTCAGAGAAGTGCTTTTTTACACTAGATTAATACGGTTTTCTACCTGTTATCCTGTTCTGATAAACCTTTTATTTTCTAATTTTGATTGTCCATGAAAAAGGTCAGTATCACACTTGAAGCATGTAACTTAGGCTGAACATATTTAAGATTAATGTAAATTCTACAAATTCTTAAATAACTTTAGACTACAAACAGAAGAGTCCTTGTTTTTAATCATGGCAAACCATTCTTCAGATGCTACATGCAAATTCTAGGAGTTCTGTTTTAGAAATACTTCCAGACTACACCTTTGAATCCAAAGAAAACCAGGAATATAATCCAGGGTGTTGGGAGGATATTGTGTGCAGGTATCTCTTGTGTTACAAGAGGAGGATATAGCAAAACCATTAATTTTCCTCTTCTTCTAACAGTGCTACTGTATGGCACATTTCCTTTTCAAGTACTTGTCCATTTCTTACCTGGCTATGAGCACAGACTTGAGAACTCTGTGGAATTCAGACAGAGATTCTTCTGATTAAGCCTGGGTATGAGGGCTGTGAAGAAAGGGTGTTCTGGGGCAGGCTGATGCCAGTAATATAGACAGCTGTATCTTGAATGAGAGAGATGTCAAGGTGTTCCCTCACACATGGTCCTTTTTGGAATATATTGGGCCTTCCATGTTAGGGCAAGGAATATATTAGAGTTTTGGACTTTTAAAACTCATTGATAATAGGAACCATGGAAATGGACCTTTTGCAAATGGAGGACTAGGAGTTGGAGGGAGGGGAGACAAAGGCAGGGAAAGGGAAATAAAAGAGTGAAGGAGTGTGAGGTCCGTGTGAGCTCGGTTACACCACAAGTGCAAACATTCTGCAATGCAAACACACACTAATAATCATAGCCAATAAACAGATAAATGAAAGCCTTGCTGTTAACCCTAAAACATAGAAAGTAGTTAAAGTTTTAAAACCTCTTTAATCAAGGATTTTACAAAATCTGGCCTTCACTTGCCAACCCCTGCTCTAATGCAGAGCCTGGGCAGGTGTCTCTCTGGATGGGAATGCATATCTGGAATCTTTAAATCTAATGTGACCAGAACCATAATATACTGACTTTACATTTTGGGGGGCTTCTTTCACCAAAATGAAACCATTACTGAGAATAGCTAATATGAATTAATTTAAAAGTGCCGAATGCTCTTCCCTGCAAATCTACTGTGAGTTATTTTATCCAAAAGAGTTTATGAGTAGTTTCTTATAATTACTATTAGAATGAGATTTCATTATCACTATTTTCACAGTTCATACATGCTAACCTTTGAAACAGTGCACCAGAGAACATTTTTCTAAGCTAACAAAATACTTTTTAGAGCAGTTTTGGCTACGAGAGAGGACAGAGAGCTCCCTAGTCCTCATTTTCTTCAGTAAGCAGCAGCTTTCATTGCTAGGGTACGCTTGTTATAATTGGTGAGTGAGTGTTTATACATTATTCTTACCTAAAGACCATGATGTACACTCAATCACTTTTCGTGTGGTACAATCCCATTAGATACTGTGGAAGGAAACGCACTAGCGAGGCATCCACGTGTGCGCAGGCTTGCTCAGGAATATCACTGAGGCATCAGATCTGGTGTTGGCACACTGCTTTCCTGTCAAGCTCTAGAGAGTAAGTATTGCAGGCTTTGTGGGTCATGTGGTTATCATCATGGTACCACGAGGCTGTCACAGACAACATACAAGCAAATGGGTGTGGCTGACTTAGTGGAACTCTGCTTACGAACATGCACTGTGGATTGTGTCAACCATAGCCGTTTCATCCAGGGTCGACAGTGAATGTTTACTTTTTTTAAATCGTTGCTGTAAAAGATGCATTTGCAGTGACCACACTCAAAATACTTCCGTCACTTTGAACACACTTATCCCATAGTTCCAGGCACTTTCTGAACCAATTATGGAGTCCTCTTTCCTGAATGTCTTTAGCTGTACTGCTGTGGCTGCCTTGATGTCTTGAACTAATTCAAAACTTTCACCCATCATGGTCATTTTGACTTCAGGGAAGAGCCAGAAAGTGCGTGATTCCAGACGCAGTGAGTGAGGTGGCCGAGAGCACTCTGCCATGTTTTGCCATCCTGCCCTGCTGTGGGGTGGCACTCAGAGGCGGCCTACACTGTAGTTTTCATCATACCTTGTAAAGACACACTCAGCTCTTACTCTGATCACACCTCTGTTCTCCACAGCCCCTGGTAACTGCCACTCTGCTTCTGACTTCTGTGAGGTAAACTTCCCAGATTCTGTTGACTTTAATGAGTGAGATCACACAGAACTTGCTTTTGTGAGTCTGGCTTATTTCACTTAACTCCACGATGCTCAGTTCCACCTACGTGTTTGCAGATGACAAGACATTATTCTTGTTTCTGGGTGGATAGCAGTCCATTGTATGCATTTACCACATTTTCCTTAACCATTCATGGGTTGTGGACCCTTGGATTATTTGCATTCGCTGTGTCTTTAGCACGTGGCTGAAGTGGACAAGAAGAGCAGATGTCACTTTAACACACCGATTTCATTTTCACTGGATAAATACTCAGAGGTAAGACTGCTTGACCATGTTTCAGTTCTATTTTTAATTTTTTGAGGAGTAGCCATACTGTCTTCCATAATGTTTATTAATTTAATTCCACCAACTTTCCTTCTCTTTCTCCACTTCCTCGCCAGCATTTGTTACATTTTGTCTTTTAGATAACAGCCATTCTTTTTAGTTTCTTTTGGATTAACATGCATTGTTTGCATACATTAGTGGAGATCAAGGTGTTATTTCAACAATATATCCACGTCCTACACAGATGGATTCCAGCTTTCCCTTTTTCACCTTTCTTCTGCCTTGCTCAGCTGCTTGCATTCTGTTCTTTGTGGGTGGGGTGATGATGGGTCATTGTGGATTTCACTTGCAGTTCACTGATACTGAGTGATACATTTTTCATAAGTCAAGTGTCCATTTTCACGTTTCTTTTTGAGAAATGTGTATTTATGACTATTACCTATTTTTAATTTTTTTGGTATGCTCTGCTATTGAGTTCCTTACATGCTCTGGAGGTAACTTCTTGCCAGATGTGTAGCTTGCAAACAGTTTCTCCCTTCTCAGGTGGTCTTTCACTGTAATGACCATTTCCTTTATGCTTTTATTTTGATGAAATTTCATTTGTCTATCTTTTCCTCTACTTGTGGGGTCTTATCCAAAAACTCTTTACTTATTGCATGTCCTGAAGCATTTTGTGTATTTTTTCCTTGTTGTTTCATAGTTTCAGCTTTTACCTTTAGATTAGCAATTCATTTTGAGCTGATTTGTTAACAGGTAAGATGTAGAGAGTTAGTATCAATTAATCTTCTTGTGAAAGTCAATTTTTCCACCACTATTTATGGAAAGAATTGGCCTTTTCCCAAAGCATGCTTTTGGTAACTTTTTAAAGATTAAGTCAATTTTTATTCAGGTTACATCAGTCAGGTTTACATCTAGGCTCAACAATCTCTTCTGTTACTCCATGAGTGTATTTATGACAATTCCTTGCTGCTTTGTTCACTACAGGTTTGTAACACACTTTGAAATTAGGTGGTATAATATCTCTTGCTTTTTTTTAAAATTCAAGATTAGTTTGATCATTTGGGATTTTAAAAATATTTAATAAAATTTTAGAATTCTTTCTAGTTTTTGTGAAAAATACCTGTAGTATTTTGACAGGAATTAAAACAAATCTTTAGATCTTTTTGGGTATTTGGACATTTTTCTACTCCATGAACACAGGACATCTTTCTATTATTTTCTTCTTCACATTTTTAAATCAATGGTTTATAATTTTCATTGTAGAGATCTTTCATCTCAATGAATAAAATTGTTTATAGTATTATTAAACTATTGCAGATGGGATTGCAGTTTTGGTTTCCTTTGAATCCTTTTGATGGATGTTGGCATGTGGTGTCATCTATTAAGTTATTTATTCAAGCCTTAATAATCTGGTTTATTTTTGTGCTGATCTTTTCAGAAATTGTAACCAGGCTGCTTACTTTCTCTGAGCCCACACTCACATCTGCTATTTCAGTTTTAGATGACACCCTAAATCCAGGATTGCGGCGAGTCAGCTGTTGGTGTGTTGTTACTGTTTCAGCACTAGGGGATTATCCAAGCCCAAGTTTGTGCCAGATCTGCAACTGGCTTGTTTCCCAGCATGTACTTGTGTGGCAGAAAGTGTAGTCTGTTCCCACAATCCTTTCCTGGACTAGATAGGCACAGATACCTCATCAATAATCACTGGCCTGATGTCATTTGCCTGCCTAGCTCTAGGAACAATCACTGCAGAAAGACTAGCCTCAGGTTCCTATATTATGATTTGGTGTCTAACTCTTTTCTTCTTCCAAGCAGTTATCTTCTCTGCATTGTGTTGTCTGTGGTGGGAAGTGGTGGTGGTGGAAATAGGCAGGCCATCCTGTAACCACCACCACCACCATCACCACCACTACCACCACCACCACCACTGCCATCTACATTCTTAACCCCAAACCCAGTGTGACCAGCACAGCCCTAGGAGAGGCCAAGGCCTGCACTAATATGGGCAGGCTGACTACTGTTAAGGTGCACTCCTGAGCCAACATGCTGAAGCAACTCCAAATGGGGTTACTACCAAAATGACAAATGGGAGCTGTGTGTCTCTGCCTGGCACCCAGGCTATTCCCCAGGAACCAAGGACTGTGGACTGCTAGTGTCTGCTCAGTGTTGGATTTCACTGGCCAGCACCGTGTTTCAAGGCAAAGTCCTGTGCTAACTACCTTACTTACCCCCAGGGAATGAAGTCTTTCTCTATGATGTGCTACCTGAAGTTGGGGTATTGTGGCCACAGAAGCTGACACAAAGCTGGTCACACTGGAGTCTCACAGCAAGGACCTGCACAGTCTCAAGGGTACACAGAGGCTCATGCCTCAGAGGCTAAAGCACAAGTCCATCTGACCAGGGCACAGGTCCATACTTGGTATTAGCACAGGTCCAGAGGTGCTATCTGGAGTCTCTGGCCTATGTCCTGGGACCTTTGATTTCTGTTTTGTGGTGAGTTTCACCTTGAAGCTGACACTAAGCTCCAAGGCAAACTTTAGCTAACTGTCCAACCCTGCAGTCCACTGTTGGAGCCTTACTTCCCTTTTTGTTGCTCAAGTTTAGGAAAAGGATGGTAGAGAAATAACCTTGGTTACTTGGCTAACCCAGAGGATCAGGCCATAATCACTGTGCCTGACCAGGGTCGTGGGGCTGTGCATAGCCCTGGGTTTCATCATGGTATGACTGGTAATGGTTTTCAAAGATGAAGTCTGAACTTAATTTCTTCTTCCACCATGTGGGAGGAGTCTCTATGCTATGTGGAATTGGGGAAGGTAAGAGACTCTTTGTGTTGAACCTTTCTCCGTGTCACTTCTTGTCATGCTAAAATTAGGCCCGTTGGTCTCTCACCTGGCTTCCTTAGCTCTTGTGAAGGCGATTAGGAGTGTAAAGAGCTGATCACACCTGATTGTCTGTGGGACAGGACTGTTGGAGGAGCTGACTCAGCCACCATCTTGCTCCACCTCCTCCTCAGTAACATTAGTTCTCCTCTCCATCCTGTTTAGCTTAAATTTTGTTATCAATATGACAATGAGATTGTCTTATAAAAATATAATTCAGGCCAGCACTAGGAAAGGTGATATTGTGGAAGAACAACACAAAATGAAGAATTTAAATAGTTCAGTGTATGGGATTACTATGAAGCTATAGTAATTAAGGCTAATAGGCCAATAGAACAGAATAAGAATGCAGAAGTATCCTATCCATAAAACACCAGGTGATTTATGATGAAACTCTGCCACTGGGAAAAAAGTATTAAAAACAATAGATATGAAGTAATTGGATGTCCATAAGGATAAAAGCATTGATCATATGGTTGAATCTATACATAAAAATCAATGTTGGCTGTATAATAGTCTTAAAAAGTGAATACAAAACAAGGACATTTTTAGAAGAAAATAGAATATCTTCAGGACAGTGAAGTTGGTAAGAAAATACACACCAAAATAGTAATCATTTAGGAAAAAGCAGTAAATCAGATTATGTTAACATTATAAAATTATTTCATCAACAGATATTATGTAGAATACCTATAATGTCAGAAACTGGGAGAAAATATTTATCATGTATGTGTAGAAAAGGACTTATGTAATATTCCAAAAAATGAAAAAAAATGCATAGCTGTATGAGAAAATCTGGCAAATGACTTGAATAGATATTTCAACATAATGATTAGCAAGGGACCAAGAAACATATAAAACAGACGATCATCAGGAGAGACAAAATTAAAATGCATATTTCATAATGCCTAAAATGAAAAAAGAATAGGCAATATACAATATAGATAAGGTGCAGAGTGAGTGGAATTCTTGTCTGTTGTTAGTGGGATAAATGCATCTTGAAATTTTTGCAAATTTGTATTATCTTTTGTGTGGTTCAGCTTTCCATTACTGTAAAAAAAGACCTCGGGCCTGGAGATTTAGCTCAGTGGCATAAGTGCCTGCCTGGCAAGCACAAAGTCATGAGTTCAATCCCTGGCATAAAAAAAAAAAAAAGAATAGACCAGAGATAATTCACCTACAAGGAAGAAAAACTAGTTTTGGATGGCTGTTGTGAAAGGTCAGCCCTGGTTGCTTGCCCCTCCTGCTTTGGTGTCTCCAGAGAGGTTGTGCCTTACTGGGCACAGCGTGGTGGAGCAAGGTGCCCATCCTATTGCAGCTGGGAAGTGAGAACAGGAGAAGCCAGGATCTCAGCATGACCTTCTCGAAGGCCATGCTCCCATATCACCCAAGACTTCCAACAAGCTCGCAGCTCTTAAAGGTTCCACCCCTTTCCCAGTATCCTCACGGGCTGAGGGCCAAGCCTCTAACACAAGGGCCTTTGGAAGTATTTATCCAAAGCAGGACATGTGCTCCAACTGAGTGAATGAGGAACACAGTGTGTGACGCAGCAGTTCTCCTGGGAATTATGTATTCTGAAAAAATGAGCAGAGCATTTGCAAAAGAGGTGCACTAGAAATCAGAGTAGTGACTTTCAAAAACTTCAAGTGGGGGAAAATGAAATGATCATCTGTAGTGAAACACATATTTAAGCTGTGGCACATTCTACCAGCAAATAGTACACAGCAGCGGCTGTGGCCATGCTGACGTTAGACACAAGAAAACACACACGTCTCACAATTCAAACACTGAGCGGAAGAAACCAAACAGAAATGAGAAGACAAAATCTGATTCCATTTTGTGACCTCAGAAATCCTCCTAAGGACAACACATATGTGTACACGAATCTATGCAGTGTGAAGGCAGGATAAGGGCTATACTTCAGGAATGTATGATATTGACGCGAGAGGAATGTGTGGGCACTGGCTATTAGAGTAAGTCTCCTCAGGTTGTACACTAATAACTTAGGAATTTTGCAATATATTTCTTTAATAATTCATTAATCAGAGACTTCCACTTCCAGACTATGTGGAACTGTAGAGATCAGGTTGACCTTCGCGCCTGACTCCACTAGATCACTAGAGGAAATATTCATTCCTGTTTTGTTCTGAGAAGGTATGGGTTTCTTCTTATCATCAGGGTCTGTTCTCAGTGCGGATGGGAAAGCAATGAATAGTTCCCACCAGGTCCCTTGTCTCACCGAGGTTTCATTGTGACGACTTAACTGGGTGAATAGACATGTGAGCAGTAAAACTCAATTTTCTCAGCGCTATCCAGTCACATCCTGTGGGCTGTGATAGCTGATGCTTTTTGGATCCCTCTGACCATAAGATGGTCAGAAAAGACGTTTCTGAGGGGGACACATTTGCACTTAAAACAGTGGTGAGGTATAATTTTCAGCATATAGGTCTTTTATATTCTTGGTTAGGTTGATTCCTAAGTATTTCATTTTTTTAGATATTATTGTGAAAGGCCATATTTCCATAATTTCTCCTTTGGTGACTTTTTTGTTTGTGTACAGGAATGCTATTGATTTTTGAGCATTGACTTTGTATTCAGCTACACTGTTGAATTTTTTTATTATCTCTAGTAGTTTTTTAATGGAGTTTTTTGGATCTTCTATATAGAGTGTCATGTCATCTGCAAATAGTGATAATTTAACTTCTTCCTCTCCTATCTTTATTCCTTTTATTTCTCTCTCTTGTCTGATTGCTCCAGCTAATATTTCCAGAACTACATTGAATAGAAGTGGTGATAGTGGTCACCCTTGTCTTGTTTCTGATTTTAGAGTGAAAGCTTTCAGTTTTTGTCCATTTAGTATAATGTTGGCTGTTGGTTTGCCATAGATAGACTTTATGAGATTGAGGTAGATACCATGTATTCTGAGTTTCTAAAGCGTTTTTATCATGAACAGATGTTGGATTTTATCAAAAGCTTTTTCTGCATCTATTGAGAGAGGATAATAGAAAATAGAAGGATATTCCTTCTCTTGGCTAGGAAGAACCAACATCATGAAAATGGCCATACTGCCAAAACTGTTATACGATTTAATGCAATCCCAATCAAAATACCACTAACATAGCTTACAGATCTAGAGAAAACACTCCTAAAACTCATTTGGAAACAGAAGAAACCTAGAATAGCAAAGGCAGTTCTGGGCAATAAAGGCAAGGCAGGAAGCATCTCAATTCCTGACTTGAAACTGTTCTACAAAGCCACAGTGATAAAATCAGCATGGTACTGGCAAAGAAATAGACCTGAGAATCAATGGAACAGATTAGAAGATGAAAGTATAGGTGCAAAGACACTCAGCCACCTGATACTTGACAAAGGGGCTAACCATGTGCACTGCTCAGCTTTGATGTCTGGCTTTCCTGCCCCGAGACATCATGGGTTCTTGCTTGAGGCTCAGTCCCAGCTAGCAGCATGGTGTCTCTTGGCCTAGCTCACACTTGGTAACTGGGAGCCAGGGTGAGGCATCACTGATCTGTCGCATTGCTTCAAAGGCTACACATCAGTGCCTTTGCTGGACCCATCTGCATTGCATTGAGCAGGTAGAGTGTTTTCCTAGCCAGCTCTGCACATGCTAATATGTGAACTAGGGCAAGGTTTAGCCAAAATGGAGATAAAATTTTTCATTCAGTGTCAGTGGTACCAGTGGTCCTCCACAGACTGGGTCCCTTTCCTCGGTCTGGACACCACTGGAAGCTGACACTGAGCCATGGTAAGCTCCAGCACTGCCTCTGCACACCCGCAGTTCTCTCAGCTCTCTTGGTTCATTCCTGTGAGCCTGGAGTCCACGATGGGCACCCTCTGACTGTATCGTTATCACTGTAGATTGAAGCAGGAGTGCCCCATTGCTGTTGCCAGCTCCTGTGTGAGCACTCCCGGGCTGGTTACCAATGTGCTGCCACCTTTGGGATTCTCTGCAAGTGGGAAATCTCCAGGTCCTTCCATCCTGCAGTGGTCCCTGAAGGGATTCAGGATGGGTCCAGCTCCCTTCTAGGGAAGAAGCCCCAACATAGGACAGAGCGGCAGGAATGTTCTCCCTCCCTCCAGGGACAAACGAGCTCTGTGACCAGTTACTTAACAACTTCCAGTCAGCAGGATTGGTAGCTTGCAGACTAATTATTTGGATCTTTTACAGTTTTTTTATCATCTGTGAATTATTTTTCATGCAGATGTGAAATGTTTGGTTATAACATTTCTGAAAATGAGGTGAGATAACACACCCATCCCATGAAAATCGTGGACTTGAACACCAGTCACAATCATGACTAATTTCCTGCTAATATTCCCAATGAAGGTGGTGAAATTATGAATCTTAGGCGGCTCCGTCAACACTCAGCATTGGTGGCATTTCCCCCGTTGTCTTTCTGTTTCTATTTCCAAATATTCAGGGGGCACCTGCTCAAAATGCATCCACCCTAGACATGCCTCGGGCACCCAGAGGCATCACCTGAGCACCAGGGTGAATCTGGGAACTGCATGGGGACCAGCAAGCTCCTGAGCAGCTGTCCCTTGTCAGAGAATGATCAGCCTGGAAACCAATGGTGAATTAGGGAGAGAGGCTCATGCTTCACACCCCTCTGATTTTAATATTCTGCACAGAACCGCTGCAGTGTTCAGCATTTCCAAATCAAACAAAGAGAAAACTCCTCCCCCACACAAGCATCACACATTTTCTGAAGACGGTTTATGGGCCAAGCACTCAAGGCTGGAGAGTGGCCCTCTGTGGAAGAAGGGGTTTATTTTAAAGACTGTTGCAGGCTCCCCTTCCCCTCCACCTAAACTGTGACACTTGCAAACTGGACAGATTTGGGTAATTTTGTTATTCTCCATTCTCATGTGGCCACATTTTCTTTGTGTTGCCAAACCAGTCAATTGCAGCAGAAAGAAAAGTTGGCTTTGGAAAATAAGGAAGCTTCGACTTGTATTAAATATTTCTAGCTTTAGCTACATAGGCAATAATTTCAAAGGAAAATGCAGTGTGATTGTGGGTAACAGATCTATCAAAGACACAAAGAAAAGGACTTTCAGAATGCCCTTACGGTAAAGCATGAAAGTGACTTAATGGCAACACAGAATAAATTCCCAAGGTTAATAATTTCATTTCTCATTATTGTGCAAATTACCACCTGGAGGATTCATAGAAAAACTCAAAGCATCTCAATGAGTACCTAAGTAAACTATTTTTGTCTACAGACCAGGAAAACATGAAATTCCCACTCTCTGCACAACAATTTCTTCCAGATTTGTTTAAATGAATCCAAATCACCTTAGCATGATATATACAGGCCACCGTAATATGGTGCACTCAACAGGAGATTCAATTCGTTGTGCAGAAGCCATCCTCTGGCCGAACTCTGAGGGATCCTAATGTGTCACCTCCTGCTGCCCCCCACATGCATTTTGCCCCTCCAGGAAATAAGAAGCAGCCAGGTTTGGATCATCATCAACATCAGCTGACCTTGAGGAGCCTCTCTATTGGTGTCTTCCTCATTACAGACCCCTGACGTCATCTTTTTGAAGAGAACCGTGAAGAAGTGGGACATCAGGAGATGCACTAGGTGAGAAGAACCAAATGGTGCTTTGCTTTCTTTTTTTTTTAACACCAAATGGGTAGGTACAGTGTTGGGTTTAACAGTTAAACCATGGAGAATGGATTTCCATAGCCCATGTGTCTTCCAGAAAGGTGAGTTTTAACTGTCATGAAAGTTGGGAGGATTATCGGCACTGAGGCAGCTTCAGAATTTAGTTTAACAAACTTCTGAAACAAACTGTTAAGTAGTTGGATCCCCACGATGGCCAGGTCTTTTGAGTGTTAGTTGACAATTATAACTGCATGTACATATGAGGTACCACACATGATGCTGTCAAGATATAACTTATATATGATACACCATGCAAGATACACCTCTATATATGATTAGATCAAATTAACAAAGCACTACCCCAATATTTACCATATATTTTATTATGAGAACATTTAAAATTTATTCTATTAGCAATGTCAAAACTGGCAATATATTATTATTCACTACTGGCACTCTGTCTCACATACACACACACATTCACTCACTCCTGTGGTCTCCATGGAGGTTTATATCTTTTGACCATCAAGTCATCATTTCCAGCCTCTGCTCCAGTTCTTGGTACCCAACTTTTCACTCTGTGCTTTCATGCATTGCTTTGTTTTAGATTCCACTTTTAGGTTTTTCTCATCTTTGAGAAGTTCACCAGATGGTGCCATCGACATAGGTAAGGCAGGATAAATGCTTGATTATTCTGTATTTAATAAATTGGTCTCTACAGTCCTCTGAAGATGATGTAGTTTTGTGGCTTTTCCTGTTACCGTTTTGGAAGAATAATTTACACACAGTGAAATTCGTAGTTTTTAGATATGTGGTCTTATGAATTCTGTCAAACATACAGTTAAGTAATTCCGAGGACAGTGAAAGCGTAATTACGAGAGTCGAGTGGCTTTTCATGTGCTTTGTCCCCCCCGCCCAGCTTTCTTGGGAAGGGTCTGCTCATATTTTTTGTTCATTGAAAAATCCTGGGTTTTATAAATATGCTTTTTGACAGTTTATTCTGGATACAGTTGCTTTAAAAAATTAATACATTGTTTCTATTTTCTCTTCTTGAAATTCTAAGGTGAATGATGTTCATTCTGTTCAACATTAACACAAAATTCTACAGATAATTTTAAACAATAAATTCTTTAAAGTTCTGATGCAATTTTTCCTTAGATTTAATTTTGGAAAAAAATAATTATTGTTCCATCAACACACAGACTAGAATAAAAGACAGCATATTGCAAGAAAAATGTTGCATCTGTGTTTCAGGATTGCAAAGTAAATAACAAACTTATGCATCATTTTAAAGTTTTACTCTTGTGCTATGTGTATTCAGGTCTTTTGCAAATTAAACTCAGCAAGATCCAGTCCATAGTGCATAAAATCCACACATTTTATGCAGAGCTGAAAGAATGCTTCTATTTGCAGAATTGTACAGCCACTGTCATCATCTAGTTTAGGACATGGTCATTAGAGCACTGTTTCCAAACACTGTTTTAATAAATGACAGAAACGTGACAGTTTAACCTAACTGCGATTTATCTCCTCGTGGTTTTGGAGGCCGGAAGCCCAAGTCCGTTTCCAAGGCGCCCTGCGGGGGAGCAGGCAGGGAGCTGCGCTCTTTCTCCTCCGGAGTCCCATAGGACCATTGGGTCCTTGCTTCTTCCGTTCTGCTCTTGTCGGCTTCCATGGCTCGGGGTGGCGTCACTCCAGTGGACAGGGCCCTACGGATGGATGAGTCTTCCCTTCAACTTCCTCTTTGTGTGGGGATCAAATCTACCTCAGTCTCCCTCTCAGGCAGACAACGCCTCGGCATTTAGGGCCGGCCTAGGATAATCCTGCAGCTCAGTGTCCTTAATTTAGTCGCGTAGGTATGCTTTTTTCAGCTCCGGTAGAATTCACAAACTCTGTGGGTTAAGAGCGAGGTGTATTTTGGTTGGGTGACCTTCATGTGTGTAGTCCACCACCCTATAAAGCCATTTTGTGACCAATTACAGACATCCTGAGTCCCAACCCCAGCTCAAGGCAATTACTTTCTCTGTCTCTGCAAAAAATGTTAGCTCTTAATGGTCCTATTAGTAATAATTCTGGTACACCAAGTTCACCATCTATGTATTTATTCTTATGGATTTTCAACCATTTAAGTTAATTAGAGATACACCTTACAAGATTGGGAAGTTACTGGATGAAACACAATGGTGCAGATGTTAACTATAACAGCCTTAATCTAAAATTTACCATATATCACAATAGAATAAAGAAGTTTTCTATGTCTTCGAATATAGATATGTACTATTTTCTGTATCTCCAAATATACACAAATAGCGACCATTAATTTAGGGTATAAACAGCAATGTTCATTTAGCTTGTAGAACAGTGCTGCTGTCTTCTATATGACTACATGTGACTATTTACATTTCCTTTACATTTCAGCCAAAATGACCATCATTATCGAAAAGATTTCAATCAGAGTGACAATGTACTGTCTCTAGCTGTGCAGGCAAATACTTCCAAATTTAGACTGCAAAACCGAAGATTAAAAAGCATTATTGCAAGGTTCAGGAACAACACATATATTTGAAAAATTGCTTTATCTGTATTTATTTTTTATTAGTACATGTTTGTAGTGCATGCAGTTTATAACCGTCTTGGGGAGCAGGTACATGTACTTAGCAGAACTTTTTAAATACTCATCCCTTTTGTCTCCCTCACTCCCTACTTCCTCCTGTAAGTCCCCATTCCTCATTTTCATTCTTGTTAATACTGTAAATCTTAGCTTATGTTTATGACATGTAATGCTTATATTATTTAGGTTACTAGGTTTTATAAATGACGTACATTCATTGTCCTCTCTCTTTTGAGTAAGGTGAAGTGTAAATAATGATGATAACACAGGATGGATAGGAGACAAGGGGATGGTTCTCTTGCAAATGGAAAGACATCTAAGAAACCAGCATACACATTTTCATGAGGAACTTTTTTTACAATTTACTCAGAAAACAAAGAAAAAGAAAAAATCATTTTCTAGTAAAATAAGACATATTTGAAGGTCTTTTTTGATGAAAATATAAATTATTAATTAGTACAGTGCTCTTATAAAATACTCTTTACAATCCTATTTAAGTTTACTTTCATATTCCATGATTTAGTCTTTAAAATCTTTACTATCTAAGACTTAAGAGTGTAGGATTTAGATATTATTACTTTTCAAAATTATTTATCTGCCCATAATTCACCAAGGCAAAGCAGAGATACTTCAAAAATGTATCGAATTTTGTCACTTTGCATTCATGAAGGATTAGTGCATAATTAAATCTGTGGTCTACTGACAGAAATCTTTGTAAGTAAACTTTAGCTTAAGAACATATAGCATCTAACTCTGTGCAAGTGCATTTTCATTTACTTGGTCATGCGCATTTGAAAGAGCAGCCTTTTACTGAAATAAGCCAGGTTCAGCCATGCCATTGTGTTACTGTTCTAAGGCTTTTGTAACTACCACCTGCTGAGCAGCTTAAAGGACAAAAATGTGTGGTCTCATGACTCAGAAGGCTGGACATGCGAGAGCAAAAGTTCCTCATTTTTGGTTCTCCTTGAGGTTGTGAAGAGGAAGCTATTCTGTGTTCTTGGAGCTTTAAGTTGCTTGCTGGTGATCTCTGCTTTTCGAGGCATCATCTGCGGCCCTCTAAGGTCACGTGGCATTGTGCGTGTTGGGTTGGGGGGAGCACATGCATGCATCTCCATAATGGTCCTTTCCATAAGGACTCCATGCACGTTGAATTAGAGCTCACTACTTCAGTGTGGACACATCTTGATCAATTACATTTGAAATGACCTTTGTTCCAAATTAGTCATACTCCAAGGTACTGCCACCATAAATTTTGTAGGAATGCAGCATAATCCTATCCATTAAACAATTAAAAATGATGCAGCAGATCCTGGAAATCTGACTTTCTGGGACAACTGACAGCAAGTTAGGAACTGACAGTACATCTGTGAAGGAGTGTCAGCTGCCCAAGAACACAGCTGGCGTTACATGTTTTTAGCAGTCTGTACATTACAGGAAGAATTCTCAGGCCTGGTCTCAGGTTCCCACTCTGCAGGGTGCACGTCGGTTCTTTACTGCTGTCGTTTATGGCCATCGTCACTGAAACACCAAGTGCTGGGTGCTATAATTCTTCCCAGTTCTTTACAAGGCCAGAGTGTGCCTGACAGGAACATTCAGAATCCTACCTATGCCACTTCCAGTTCGCATTTTGAATTGCGTCTCACAATCACATGCTTGAAAACTCCATGTATGGAATGGTGCTGTGCAGAAATTACAATACCACAGTAAATCTCTACTCATGTGAAAATGTTTTGTTTTTTTAATCAACTGGTTCTATGAACTTTTAAATGCACTCTGTCTGAAATTTTATGGTAAATGCTGCTTACCTCATGAGCCCTTTTATGCCAAGATTAGTTTAGAATGAAAAAAGTTGTGTGGAAATACATGATCTACAAAGTATCTTTATCCCAGGTGTGATCATTGCCTCAGACCAGTGCTACAGTTCTGATACAATATTCAAATCTCAAGTGCAACAAAGGCAATCATGAGTGGAAACGATTCAGGCTTTTACCCAGACTTGAGTCTATTTAGGTAATATAGCTCAATGAAAACAGAGATATATAATAAAACTAATTAACCTTTAACCAGTAATGTCTCTTTGGGGAAACATAATACATGCATCGCTGTAACATACTTTTCTGCTGTAACATTCCATGTTATTTTCAGACTTAATAAATTAAAATACATTCTGTAGGTGACTGGGTAATGTGACATGGGTAGAATTATAGGGCAAAGTAGGCACCTACATTTATCTGGTGAATATCTGTGTCAGATCCCTTTTTTCAAGAGCATAGGTCAGCAATCCTGCTGCAAACAACTTCTCTCCTCTTTAAAAATTCATTTCAATGAATGTACCAGATGTCCAAGGAAAGAAAGAAAAATATCTGGCTCTGGCCACCCTAGGCCAAAAGCAGTGAAATAAACATTTATTCACTTAGTGTTCAGTTAAATTTCTGTTGATGATAAAAAGTATTATCATTTTCCTAGCATAAGTCAACTTTTAACAATCTCTTGGCTTGCTGACCTAAATAGAAGTTGGCTTAGAAAAGGATCTGCTTATATTCCCCTTAATGACTGAATCTCCCAGCAGAACACAGGGAAAACTGAACTATTTCATGGTGAAAGCCAAGATTTATTTCCTTTAGTAGCTAAAACTGGGAATATAAGGTACACGTATGTGTGGAACATAAGTAAATATTACTATATATGATGAAAGTAAATTGAAAGTGTCTACCTTCATATAATATCTATGTTGCATCAGGAGCTTCAAAACCTTTTTTGACATTTTTTATGCGACTGAACTCTCCAAATATCCCAGTACAATATAGTCATTCCTTATGGACTAATGGCCAGTGCAAATAAAAACACCAGGAAGTAATAGATACTATATTAGTTCAACATGAAAGTACAATAAAATTAAGAACTTTTAAAAAGTTAATGTTTTTGTTTTGGAAAAGCTATCATATATTTGTAGTTACAGAACATTTTAAAGATTTAGAAAAATCTGAAGTGTTAAGTTTATTAACTATATTCAGGGGCTTAGTTCATGTAGCACATTGATCTCTGCAGGAATTATTTTAATGATTAAAGTAGATTTGAAGTTTTAGTTACTGATAGTTTAAGTCCATTCACTGATGTTATTGTCCATTTTCTGTGCTATGCAATGGTCCCTGGGAAGTCCTCTCCTATCAAGGATAATACGCCGACCCTCTTGTGGTTGGGCGATGAGGTCAATCTGCCCTAGCCCGTTAGATGTCAGTGGCTGTGATGTGGTTTAGTCAAAGAGGGGAAGAAGTAGGCATATTATAGGTTGGTTATGGGATGTTCTTCATCTGCCCATGTGTTAAAGGATAGATTTCAAATCTATAGCACTATACGGAGTGGTTAGAATCCCTAAGAGGTGGGATGTAGTAAAAGGAAGTTCAGTCCCTTGGAGGGTCCTTTTGAAGCCTATTGGGACCACGGATCTTCCTTCTCTCTCTTTTGCTTCCAGCTTACCATGAGGTGAGCAGTTCCTCCACCACATATTCCCACCTTGGTGTACTGCCTCACTACTGGCCCAAAGCAGCTGACCCTGGGCTGAACTCTCTGAAGCTGTGAGTCAGAATAAGCGTTTGTCCCACATAATTTGATTTTCTCAGAAACATTGTTATGGTAATAAAAACACAACTGACACAAGGTGTGTCATGCTAACTCTCCCAGTAGCCATCTTCAGAATAGGGGGCAGGACTCAGGCCCCAAGTGGATGGTGGAAATCAAAGATGGAAGAACTGAGGACAAATGAGCTCCTATGTCCAGTCAAACAGCACAGCAACTGGACCCACTGACATTATGCTCTCA
>PVJX010025255.1:0-27126 GCA_004027295.1 Dolichotis patagonum | reverse complement strand
GGACAGCTGTTTTGAGGAGAATGAGAGACACTATGACAGCCATTCTTGGCTTCCCTAATGTCTGGTCTTGAAGACCTGAAATGCCCTCCTCGTCCTGCTCAGATCAATTCCATACTAGGTTGTTTCATGTGAATTCCCTATATGTGACAATATGGACAACTATTTGGAAGAAAACAAGAGTCAATATGATAGAGAGTGAGTATCTCCGATTGTCTAGGTTTGGAATTTATGTCCCTTACATTGCTTTCTTGTGATCTGCTTTGTTCTGTTTTGTTGTATTTAATTTTACCCTTTTGATACAATTGCATGTATATTTGAGTGGGTAAGATGGATGACCATATTGCTGTTTTTATCAGATCGTGGAGCACAACTATTAACAGTCTCACTGTTTGAATGTCTACTTTACATGTTTTACCTTTATAATTTGAACAACTATTTCCAAGAAGTCAGTATGTAATTTGTCAAGTAATAATCTCTTAGGTTTTTTTGTTGTTGTTCTTTTCCTTTTTTCCTTGGAATTCTGTTTTGTTGCTACCCTTTATTCTGTTTTTTTTTTCTTTTTTCTCTTTAAATAAAATTTAAAAAGATATATAAAACAAAAAATGGGCTGGGCCTTACTTCTGTGTGAAGCCGCGGTACTGCCAAAAAACACACTGATGAAACGTGATGGAGATCTTTAACCGCATCGAGGGAGAAAACCAGCTCAGGTCCACCTGGACCGCCGCGGTTTCGGCGAAAGCCCAGCCAGACCAAGCGCTGTGTGAACTTGTTTTCACCCACTGCCTGGTTCCCCGTGGCCCTGTCTGCCCCTGACCAGGGAGTGGCTCTGGAATGAGGCAGCTGATAAGAGAGCTGAGAGCTGACTCATGCTTGTGGCATAGCTGTGGGCCGGTGGTCCCCACCCCTTCGAGCCACAGTGTTTCTGGAGACCGCCTCTGTGGGCTCCGGGTGACCTCGAGGCAGTGACCTTGAGGTGGCAGTGGTGTCAGCAGGAGGTGTGGGGAGGAGACGACCCACGAGAGGCTGGGTCACCCAAGCTGAAGACCTCTCCTGCCCCCAGCTCCCCAGGCGATCAGCAAGGCCTGGACACCAACGCATTCCATTTCTGAAATTTCCTCTCGCAAAGGCCTGCGTCCTCACGGAGAAGGTGAGCAAGACGTGATCAGTCCTCCTTGCTTTTTAAAAACCATGTTATCAGCAGTTATTGAAAACACTCCTAAGTTGTGATTGTGGGTCTTTCTAGCTTCCTTTTATTGTTAGGGTCTATTACTTTTGTCACACACTTGGTTTTGACGTGCGTGATATGCACAGATGATCATATCCACCCCTGCTGTTAGCTCTCTTTACACCCCTCAACTCCTCGTTACCTTCCATTTGTCTAGCATCAGTCTCCTTTCCACTTTGATGTCATCTTTTTCAGATTCCACATGCGAGGCGAACATGAGATATTTGTGTCTCTGAGTGGTTTGTTTCATTCAATACAGCGATTTCCAGTTCTATTCATTTTCCTGCAGATAGCGAAGAGTCATTGTTCTTTGTAGAAGGCTAACACTGGAGAGTGCACACAGCACATCTGGAAAATGCACTTATCTGCTCACGGGCACTGAGGCTGCTTCCACGCTGTGGCTGTTGTGAACTGCACTGCGGTAAGTGTGGGTGTACAGTCTCCCTCCACCCTCCGACTCCTGGGTTTATACCGAGAAGTGGAAAGGCCGGGTCAAACGGTAGCTCCGTTTTATGTTTCTTGAGAACCTTCACCCTGATTTCCACAGGAGCTGTGCTAATTTACATTACAGGAGCACAGAGCCTTCCTTTCCCCACATCCTTGTCAACACTGATGGTTGTTTGTATCTTTGACAATAGCCATTCTGATTGCAATGGAATCTCAGTGCAGTTTTGGTTTGCATTTGCCTGACCATTAATGATCGTTAACTTTTAAAACTATAGTTATTAGCCATTTGTACTTCTTTTGAGAAAGTCTGTTCAATCCATTTGCCCATTTATTGACTGGGTTATTTGATTTTTGGTGTCAGGTTTTTTGGGTTCTTTTTAGATGTGAATCCTCTGTGAGAAGAGAAGCTGATAAAGATTTTCACTCATTCTGAAGGCTGTCCCTTCACTGTGCTTTGCTGGGCACAAACTTTTTAGTCAAATATAGTCTGTTTGTTGACTTTTGCTATTACTTATCATGCTTCTGAAGTCTTATTTGGGAAGTCTTTGCCTGTGCTATGGTTTCAAGTGTTTTCTGTATGTTTTCTTTTAGCAGTTTCAAAGTTAAACCTTGGTGTTTTTTTTTTTTTTATCAATTTAGAATTGATTTTTGTACAAGGTGAGAGATAGCGATCCATTTTCCATTTTCTCCAGATGTGCATCCAGCTTTCCCAGCATTATTTGTTAAAGAGACTGTCTTTACTCCAACATACACTTTTGGCTTCTGTTATAGATCAGATTTACAATATTTTCTGGAGGTCGCATGTTCAGAGGCTGGGCTTCTGCAATGGCAGTGGACAGGCTGGTGCTGTGTTCCTCCACTGATGAGAACGGCTGAAAGTGATATCAGAAGGTGGCACCTGGTTAAAGGACGTCAGCCGCCAAGGGTACGACCCAGAGGATGCTCTTGTCTCTGGCTCCTTCCTTCCTTCTTTCATTGCCTCCTGGATGTCATGGAGTGGGTGGCATTCTCTCACCTCGGCTCTCTGTCTTGCATTTTCTGACTTGGAGCCAATCAATCTGGACTGAATCTTCTAAACTTGAGCCAAAGTAAATTCTGCTTTTTAAAGTTGCAGGTGTTAGTTACATTGCCCCGATGACAGAAAAGTGATTAACACAGAAAATTGTAACCAGAAGAGAAGTCATTGCTGTGACTGCTTCTGATTATTGGTTTAGAAGTCAGTGGAACTGGTTTGTGGGAGGAATTAGAAAAGTTTTGGAGATTCTGGCTAGAGAAGCTTTAGAATTCTGTAAGCAGAGCTTGATGGGGGCAATTCTACTTGGAGCTCAGAAGACCAGAATGCTGATACGAATGTGGACAGTAAAGGCCAGGCTCAGGGGCTTTCAGCTGAGAATAAGTACTCCATTGGCTTAGGGGCAATGTGTGTTACACTCTGGTGAAAATTTGTCTTCATTTTGCCCATGTCAAAAACTTTGCAGGAGACTGAGATTAAGGACAATGGACTAATTAATCTGGCAGAGGAAATTTCTAGATAGTCCAACATTCAGGCTGTGACTTGGGTACTACTATCTTCTTCTTCTTCTTCTTCTTCTTCTTCTTCTTCTTCTTCTTCTTCTTCTTCTTCTTTGTCTTTTTGAGACAGGGTCTCGATATGCAGTTCAGGCTAGTCTTGGGTACACTTTGTAGCCCAGGCTGGTCTGGAACTTGTGACGATCCTCCTGCCTCAGGCTGCTGAGTGCTGGGATTACAGGAGTGCACCACCACGCCTGGCTTTATATTGCTAACTTCTATTAGACAGATTTATATCGAGAATAGGGTGCAAAAGACAAAGCAGAAAAATTGGAAAAACTTGAATTTTCCCCCTGAAGGAACTACATGTAAAGTTAGGATCAAAAGAGGTATTGCTGTTTGTTGTAGTCAGGGGTTTTACAGAGAACAATTAGAATCAAGACATGGAGTTTATAATATTATTTTTATGATGGTCACCCAGAGTTAACACAAGAAAATGCAGGAATCTATCCACAACACCAAAAACATAGAATATTCAGCCAAGGGCCTGAACCCCACAGCAATGTCCCACATGAATCCCAGTGAAGACCAGAGCTCATGACAATGCCTCCCACGAGTCCAGCTGGAGGTCTAGAGCCCACAAGAAGGACTCACGGCAGTCTCTTTTACGGATCCATGGTGAGAAGGCCCAAAGGTCAGTGGTGGAAGCTAGAAAGTCTATGCCAGCAGGGTGAAGGAGCTCTGCTGATAGGTTGAAGGTTCTATGCTGAAGCCAAGAAGTCACACTCACAACAAAGACCAGGGTTGTCCTGAAAAGCACCACAGCCATCCTCTAACACAGAGGCCCCAAGCTCCTCCGACGACAAGCACGGTTGAGTACGTGCCAGGAAGCCAGTGTGACAAATTTATCCTGGAGACCAAGCAGCACATGTCTTCCCCTCTGGAGCCAGGAAGCAATGCTCGATGTGAGGACCAGAGCTTTTCCAGTAGAACCAGCAGCTCAAACAGCAACACCTAGGAGAACCCACAATGCCTCAACGCACCTCAACACATTAATGCCTAACTTCTCCTTCTCCATGTCTCTTTATGCTGTCAACTTTCCTCAGGTGAAACATCTACTCTCAGCAGCACGGTGATTTAATTCTGCTGGAGTTAAGTTGACCACCAGTTTTTAATCCATAACACTATTCAAGAAACTAGTGCCGTTTAAAAGGAATCAAGTACTTTGCATAAGGACAAAAAGAAAGGTGCCTAGAGGGTATCTCAGGAATTGTCAAGCTCCAACCCATCATAGGCTCAAAGGTGCAAGAATGTAAAACCTTTCATTTGAGAAGAGAGTCCCTAAGTCTCCTGCTCAAGAAGGGCTAACTAATGTGTTGGTTTCCCAGGATTCATTTCATCATTCTCAGCCATCCAGACATGAAGAGGCTGCTACAGCCTTGTTTGCAGGAGGCCTGGCTACTGACCATGCTAGTGGTACACATCAGTTTTATTCACACGATGCTGGGCTTACCTACATGAAGAATGCCATTGTTGTGGGGTCAGAGTGGCTTCCTTCCAGAGGCCGAAGGAAAGCCTGGGGAGCCAGGCTTTAAGAGAATGATGTGTGAAGCTGTGGAAGTGAAACTGAAGGAGCTGGAGATGTGCTATGGCTTGTGTCTAGATGTACCCAAGTCTCATGCTGTCATAAGAAGGACTTTTTCAGAAGCGGCTGGATCTAGTGTTTGAGATGTTAGAGTTGACTGATAGTGCAATGCTAGGATTAAGGACACTAGAATTAAGGCTGTGAGTGCTACTTGCCTTAAATAGTCTGGATGAGATAAAAGGGGCAGAAAGACAGTGTTAAGATCCCTTGTTGCTTGGCTGCCTTCTACCTGCCATGCGTGTTTCTCCTCTGCAATGCCCTTCTGCCACACCACCCTGCCTTGGAGCCAGCCAGTTATGTACTGAAACCTCTACCAGTGAGCCAAATAAACCTTTTGCCCTTTAACTTTGGGCATCAGGTATTTTATCCCAGCAGTGAGAAATGTGTCTAAGATAAGATGCTAGGAATGTGGATCATCTGCTGGAGAAAGCTGCCGGCAGGCAGGAAGAGAACAGCTGTGTTGTCTGAAACCTGCAAGGCTTTTGGGGCAGGTCTGTCCAAGCTCTTATGTCTGGTCACAATATGTCCTGGGGGCTGGGCATTCAGCTACAAGGTTTACTGTTTGCCTCATTAGGTTTTGATTTTCCTTTAGTTGGATTTCTTTCTATTCCCCTATGAATCCTATTGGGAAAGGAATGTTTACTCTGGGCCATGACAGTGAAATATTTAACTTCCCTTTTAGTTTTTGAGCTGTTCGTAGCTAAGAATTTGACTTGTGTCTCAGAGGAGACTTTGGATTTGAACTTTTCAGCAATGCTGGAGTTGTTAAAACTTGGTGACTTTGAGAGATGGACTGCATTGTTTATAATGAGGTGGACAGGAGTCTTTTGAGTACCAGGGCCACAGTGTTGTGGTTTAGCTGTAAAATGTGCTCCAAAAGTCTCATGTTCAGAGGTGTGGCCTTGGGAGTGTGATTGGATTATGGGGACTGATGAGGTCATAGCTGAGAGGATTGTTCAGAGGTGGGGCCTGGTTAAGGGAGGTGGGTCACCGAGAAATGTAATCAGTATGTACTGCAAACATACGCCAATAAAAGTGAAGTGTTAACTAGAAAAAGAGGAAGTGAGTCGCTGGGGGTGCTACCTGGAAGAGGGGATCCTCATCCCTGGCTTCCACCTCGCTGTGCTTTCTGGATGCCACAAGGTGAGTGGCTTTTCACCACTGAGGTCAAGGGCCAACCAACCATGGACTGAATCCTCTGGAAACCATGAGCCGAAATGAAGCACTCCTCCTTGAAGTTGCAGGGGTTGGGTGTTTTGTTCCAGTGATGTGACTAATACAGCTCATTTGTCCAGAATAAGATGGGTGTGGTGGCATGGCTTTGTTTCCACGTCCTTCGTTCCATGGGTCTATGTGCCTGTTTTTGAGCTGGTGCCATGCTACCTTTGTTACAAGTGGCTTTGTACTAGAATTTGAAAGTGAATATTGCGATGCCTCTGGGCCTAGTTTTTGCTTAGGATTGCTTTGAGCATTCTGGGTCTTTTGTGTTTCCATATAAATTTTAGGATTTTTTTTCTTTCTTTCTTTTTTTTTTTTTAATTTGAAAGAGAATAAAACAAAAGGGGGCAGTACAGAGCAGATCAGAACAGGACAACATAGACAACACAGTACTTTACATTAAGTCAACTGGACATCAACAGTATCTAACACCATATCTCTTACTCTGCTATAGTTGAGCATAGTTTCAAATACAATATCAAACATAACACAATAGTATTAAGCCATACACAGAGTGAAAGAATTACAGGGCTTTCTGAACCGAACAACAGAAAATGATCAATGGGTGCTACATTATCTCATTTTTGATAAAAAAGAAAAAAAAATTGTTTGAACTATCACACATATTCAGATGTCCTACCATGTGTCTTTTGTTCCACTACCATTGGTTCCATCCACCACATTGTGTCTCATTGGAATTTGAACATGTGTCATAGTTCAGGAGACGCTCTTGCTTCTGGTTTCCCCGCCCTGGGGTGGCCGCAGCTCCCCAGACCACAGTCACTTTCCAGGGCGGCAGGCTGCTTACTGGTTGGCTCGGCCCCCTAAGTTCCAGCATGGCGCGGATCTCAGGAGATGCTCTTGCTTCTGGTTTCCCCGCCCTGGGGTGGCCGCAGCTCCCCAGACCATAGTCACTTTCCAGGGCGGCAGGCTGCTTACTCTTTTTTTCTAGTTCTATGAAGACTATCACAGGTAATTTGATGGGTGGTTGCATGAAGTCTGTAGGGTGGTTTTGGTGGTATATCTATTTTAACAGTTTTAATGCTGTTGATGCATGAACATGGAAGGCCTTTCCAACCCCCAATGTGTTCTTCAATTTTTTTCTTCAGTGTTCTGAAATTTTCACTGTAGAAGTCTGTTACCTCCTTGTCTAGATTGATCCCCAGATATTTTATTACTGTAAAGCTATTGTATGTGGAATTGTCTTCCTGATTTTTTCTTCAGTTAATTATTGGTGTTTCAAATACTGTTAATTTTTAGTGTTGACTTTATATCCTGCTACTTAGCTGAATTTGTTTATCAGCTCTAAAAGTCTTTTGGTAGAGTCTTTAGGATCTTCTAAGCATGAAACCTAAGTTGCAAAGGTAAAGAACAGAAACATAAACCATATTTAAACTCTTTAAAATGTAATTGAATACTATGACTCAAGCATTAAATCTAATTTTGAAAGGAGGTCAAAATAAGAGCAATTAGAGAGAGATCTTAATTAGAAGAGTGTGACCGAGCAAATGTAGGGACAATTCTGAACAAATGATTTTGCCAACAGGAACAATAAATTCAAAGCAGGTACATTAGCAGTAAGTTGCATAGATGTCCATGTGTATAAGACACAGGCAAGGTCAGTTTCTCTCATTCCCTCTTTTTTTGAAGGATAGTTTTGCAGGGTACATCAATCTGGGTTGGAAGTCATTTTCCTTTAGGATCTGAAATACTTCATGCTCTTCTTGAATTCACTGTTTGAGTTGAGAAGTCTGCTGTGATTCTGATAGGCTTTCCTTTATAGGTGATCTGTCTCTTCTCTCTAACAGCTTTTAGTATTCTGTTCTTATGTTGGATTTCTGGAATGTTGATTATTATGTCTGGGTGTAGTTTTATTTTGGTTATGATTATTTGGAGTTCTATATGCTTCACTGATCTGTATGTCAGTTTCCATTCTCATGTTTGGGAAATTTTCAGCTATTACTTCTGTAAATAGCCTCTTGATATCATTTGTGTTGTCACCTTCCTTTTTATTTATACCTGTCAACCTTATGTTGTTTTTCTTTGTATCATCTTGCAGTTGTTGAATTGTTATTTCCTGGTTCCTTGTTGTTTTTAAAAGATCTTTCCTTTCCTGTTCACAATCTTGTCTTCGAGGTCTGAAAACCTGTCTTCACTTTCATTGAGGCGGTTTTGCCAACTTTCGATGAAATTTTTGATTTCCTGTATATCTCTTTGAATCTGCTTCATGCATTCTGTTTGTTTGTTATATTGTTTAGAGTTTCTATCTTTTTGCATTCTCTAATTTTTTAACTATGTCTTCTTTAGATGTGTTCAGCATTTCTTTCATTATGTTTATCATTTCTTCTTTTACCTGGGAGACTATTTCTGATTTGAGCTCTTTTATAGCTTCCTGGAGTTCTTTCTTTACTTCAGTTGCTATCATTTCAGACATTTCAGGTGTGTGGCTTATATTTTCTTCTGTGTCCATGTCTCCTAGGCTTGCTTGTGCTGGGCTAGAAGTTGGAGATTGCATTTTGCTCTTTCCTTTTGTCATTTTCCTATATTGCCAGGTTTTGAACAATGTTTCAAAGCTTCCCCCATGTGCTGGGAATCACCTGGCCCACTTTTGGCTCCTGGGGCAGACAGCAGGCAACAACTAGCTGCCTGGAGTTCGCTGGGCATGGGCCAGTTAGGCCCCTGGAGATTCCCTTGTGATCTCCTGTGATTTCAGACTTGGGGTGTGGTCTTACTGCCTAGGAGCAAAGTTCCAAGGCTTCTCTGGGTGCTGGGTTTCAACCTGTGCACGCTCTGGGCCCAGGACTCTCTCTCATTCCCTCAATTGCAAGGCTGAAAAATGCTCTTCCATAGTTTTCTTTCAATAGTAGTGGTTGATTCTTTTGTTCCACATGGCCTGGTCATTGCATTATGAACAAAGCAACTTTTCCCATCTTATTTTGGCTCTCAAAGTATATTGATTTTTTAATTGTTTGGAGTCATTTTTCTATTCAACAGTATTTTATTCAGCATGAGAGGTAGAACCCACTTAAAGCATTTATAGACTTGTTTTTCCAGGGGAAATCACAAGCTAGAAAGAAAAACTAGAATATTATTTGATGAGAGTCAAATGGCATTTGAGGCTTTGAATGCAGAAGTGTTGTTTTACTTTTTCAAGCAGCCACTGGAAGTCCATTTATGAAGTTATGTCCAGCCAATTATTGTCCACTCTTCAGAGAGAGGGAATATTTTCTGAAGAATCAAAATGAGTGGGAATCTGCCACAATTTTGTAAGAGACAGAAAAGAGGAGATAACATATAAATTTTTCCATTTATGCATATAAGCACTAATACATTAATGAATCTTATGATGCTGCATTTCAAGAATTTTCTTTTTGTTTTCGATTTTTTTCTTTCTTTTCCTCCCAAGACTCCCTCTGACTTCTGGACACAGCTTATGGTGACAGTATGTGAATTGAATTGTTTACCGCATGCATGCTCACGGGTATGTATGTGCACACACACACACACACACACACACACACGCAGATTTTCCTCATTCTTGCAAAAAGGACAATAAAATAGATGCTTTTCTATTTTGGGCTTTATTTGTAACTCGTCATGGAATTCTCTCAAAGCCATCAGTATGGTTCCAATTCATTCTTTTTGATGACTGTGTATATCAGTCAGAGTTTACTAGAGAAACAGATATAACACAAGATATACAACAGTGTAAGAAATTACAAATTGGCTTACAGTGGTCAGCCACAGAGCTGCATGAGGGAGCATGCAGGAGGTGTGCATGCTGGAGGCTGGAGGGTCCAGCCCAAGGGCCGGAGCTCACTGCAGTGTCCCATGCAAGTCCATGTCAGGAGGCCGAAGGGTCTGCGACGGAGCACTGAAGAGTCTACGATGGAAGGCTGACGAGTGGAGGCACCGAGGACCCTCCAGGAGGGGTGGAGAAGCACAGAGCTCCTTCACAGGAGGCCAGTCCTTCACCCCACCCAGTGGCACACCCAGCTGAGGGTCAGAGGGAAACAAGGCCAGGCGTTCGGTATGTTTCTCAGTGATCTGAATATTTTCCCTCTCAAAGTGTCTGCATCCAGCGTTTTGAGCATTTCTCTACCTGACTGCATATCTCTCTGAGTTCTTCACATATTCTGGAGAGAATCCTTTTCACACTTGTGCACACACACACACACACACACACACACAAAGCTCACTATGAGCAGTTTGTTGTTTTCTCCCCAAATTGTTCTCTGTGTGTGCAACTTGTATATTTATACATATGTATGCAAAAGAGTCCTCATGCGCACATAAACTTATCTTTATGTATTTTACAAAATGGGAGCTCTGCACATTACTCTTCAGCTTTTAAAATAATTCACCCATATATTGGTCTTCCAAGCTACTGCGTGGTATATTTTTGTCATTCTTCTTAGCACTGAACAGCATTGCATGCAATACCTGAACCACAATTGTATTGTTTTTAAAGTCCATTTTATTTCAAGGATAAAAAAAAGAAGAAGAAGGAGGATGAGGAGATGGAGAAGGAGAAAAAGATGATGAAGAAGAAGAAAAAGAAGAAAGAGAAGGAGAAAAAGACTACAACAAAATTTTGAAACACATCAGTAGTCGGGGGCAATAATGGTTCATACATTGTGCACTGTCATCCCCAAATCATTTACCCAGAGCACAAGACATCTTAATTCAGTTGTCTGGACAATACCAGTACAAATATTTCTCTTCAGTGAAATCAGAGAAATCAGTAGTTTAACTATCTTAACAATTTTTATATACATATACATATACATATACATATACGTGTTTTTTCTTTCAGCTTCTTACACTAAGGAAGCAATATAATGTTTACACATGTGTTCTATTTGTTTCACTAACGAGTGTGGTCTCAAGTTGCACCTATTTACCTATAGAAGTCTCCAGTTTATCCTTCTTTATGGCTGAGTAGTACTCCATTGCATAAAAATACCACATCTTTTCTGTTCACTGACGATAATTCTAAAAACAGTCTTTTTGGATGAGCGTTGAAGTCATCTCCACACCACTGCCTTTGTAAAGAGCTTCTGACCTGTGTCCTCGAGAACCTGTGTAAGATATTGAACTTTCCCCCAGTGGGCAGAATGCTTTGCCAGGCATCCCGCCCTTCTTCACCCTTCCCAGTGCTGGATAACACCAGTCTTTGTCAGTCTTTGCAAAGCAACTGGTTGCTGTAGTTATGTTCCCCGATCACGCTCCTCCTTTCGGCTTTCTTCTGTGAGTCACCTGCTAGCTTTTTCATGACTTTTAACACAGGTACCCGCGAACACGCCACACCGGGTTATCGGGGTGTGTGGGTTTCTTCCGGGTCCGCGCTGCAGGGCTGGCTCTTTTCCGCGGTTAGGACTCACGGAGCGCGTCCTGCGTGCTTGGCACAAGACCCTGTGCTCCGCCTGCCCTTGGTTAATGCTCAGCCCAGCGCCTGGGTGAGCTTCGGGGAGGCGCTGACCCTCGGCGGGCTTGACTTCCTGCGTCCAGTTCACACCCGTGGGACCGACTGCCCGGCTCCCTAGTGTTGTCGGAGGCCGGCGGGCTGCATGAAGGGCTAGCGAGAGAAACAACCACTGACGTGTCTGGATAACGTCCTAACACGCGAGTTTTGGTTTGAAGTCCCAGTTGTGTCTTTCACCTCTAAGTAACCTCGCTTCCGGCTGCTTCAACTTCCTGGCGTGTGTGTGTGTGTGTGCGTGTGTGTGGGGTGAGGGGAGTGTGTGGTATGTGTACTGTAGGTTGTCTCTGTGTTGTGTACATGTGTGTGCAGTGTGCGTGTGGTGTGTATCTGTGGTGCGCGCGGTGTGTGGGTGCTGCTTGCCATGAGTGTCCAGGAGGTGACTTGCTGACTTTTGTGGGGGAGGCTGTTCGGTGCCTGGCTCCGCAGGTCCGCAGGGAAGCCCGGCTGTCTGGGACCTGCACTTGGCGGGGAGGCAAAGGCGCGAGCAGGTGGCCCCAGCCCTGCCCCGGGGTCCTGCGGGGGACGAGGCCGCCGGGAGGCCTAGAGCAGCGGCTGATTTTCCCAGCAGGCTGGAGACCAGTGCTGCGGCAGCCGGGGCTGCTGACTCAGCTCGGTTCCTCGCTCTCGGGGAAAGGATGAGACATTGTTTCCCACAGTGGCGTTTGCAAGCTCATTTTCGCAGGGCAGATCTCGGGCGCATCCTGCTAACGCATCCAGAAGATTAATGAACAAAAATGCAGACGAATAACGTGGTTTGAGCTCAGTGAGCAAAGGGATGAATGGATTCCAGACCACCGGACAGTGACAATTGGACCGAAGCTTTGCATCTGGTTGCTGTTAACCAAATTGAAGAAGAAACAGCCACTCAGGGGCTCCTGTTGCTTCATTTAAAAAGCAGTTTGGACTTTGAGGGCCTCAGCCCCAGCTCGGGCTCAGCAGTCCGGCGGGCAGGAAACCGCAAGAAGCCGTGAGGAGCGAGGCGGCTTCTTTCCACGGTGTAAAAGCAATAAAACTGCTTCTCGAAGTATTTGGAAGATCAATAGCAGCTACTCAAAGTCTCTTCCGGATACAGCTTTTATCGTCTTGTTGGACATTCTTTCAGCAAAAGGGGAAGGGTGGCACGTACATGTGCACATGTATGTCTTTATATTAACATGAAAATAGCTGTACAATCGAAAACGGTGTGTGTTCTACCGCTTCGCAGCATACTGTGAAATGCTTCTGGTTTGTTTTTTTTAAACAGGCTCTTGCTGTGTAGTTCAGTCTGGCCCCGAACTCACCATGTAGCCTGGGTGGGCCTCAGACTCACAGTGACCCTCCTGCCTCTGCCTCCCAAGTGCTGTGATTGCTGGTATATGCCGCCACACCCAGCATAGGTTCTCATATGGTCCTTATAATGATTATTTTCCTTTTTTGCTTATAGTGCATCAGACATACAACCAAGTTTTTTAACTGTTGCCCTGTGGCAGGTCACTATGATGCCTCCAATCTCTTTTATTGTTAGTATAGAAATCCTCTATGCTAAGTATGTAATTCAATGAGCTGTGACAGACGCACCCCAAACTTCATCAATAGGTCATTCACATTGCCTCAAAGATGCCCTGAGTTCCTGCTCACCCACTCTGTGTTTTGTTTCAGCAGAAGCAAGTGCCGATCGGACTTTTTTCTTGGATAAGTTACTTTCATTTGTTCAACAGATTCTTAAGGGTAGATCTACAGTGTATGATATGCACTCTTTTGTGTTTGCGTCTCTTGTTCAGCACAATCTTTTGTGGGGGGTGTGTGTGTGTGGTATTGGACTGAATCCGGGCTACATCTTCAGCCTTTTTTGTATTTTTTATTTTGAGACAGGGTCCTTCTAACTTGCTAAGTTGCTCAGCCTGGCTCCAACTTGCCATCCTCCTGCCTCAGCTTCCCAGAGTGCTGGGATTACAGCTGGAAAGATTTTTGAGATTCCCCTGTGCTGCTCTGCTCTCAGTTGCTTGTTCCATTTTTCACCACAGACACCTTTCATTGTACTATACCAGTCTGTGCACACGCTCTCCTGTTATGGGTATCCCAGTTGGTTTTTATGTATTTTGAATGCAGATGCTATGAATGTTCATGTGTACATAGTTTCATGGATAAATTCGTCCCAAGGTCTTACTTAACAGCTGGGACGTGAAGCCGTCCGACAGACTCCCGAAGTGGCTCCACGACCTTCCACTCCCAGCTGCAGTGCGGGAGGGTTCTGGCTGCTCGGAAGCCTCACAGATACTTGGCATGGTCAGTCTTTTATTTTTAGCCATTCTCAGGGATTTGTAGTCATATCTCATTTTGTTTTTTTCCCCTCCCAAATTGTTTATTTTTGTTTTAGTTTTTTAGTACACATGTGTAGTACATAATGTTCACATTCCTCATGGGAAGTTGGCACATGGACATAACACACCCTAATTCTTTTTTTTTCTTACCCTTTCCCTTCCCGCTTTTGGTTTTAACTTGCATTTTCCTCATAACTAACGACTGAACTCTTTTCCGTTGTAACATGGCCTTTTGATCAAATGTTAAAAATACCTAAGTCCTCCTCTGCTTTCAGCTTTGTGTTGGGTCAAGAAGATCTATCAAGAGTTACCTTCTGAGATTTTTATCATAAATGGTGTTCCCATAAAGCCACGGTGGAATTCTTGACTTCAAGTCAGTAGGCCTTACTCAAAGACTAGGTTCTTAGAAGAAATGGAATCCTGAACACGTCTAGGTGTGGGTGCTGGGTGAAAAGTTAAAAGGTCACTGAGATTTATGGAGACCAAGGAGGCTCATGGGGACCCTGAGGCTCATGGGAGTTGCTGAGCATCATGGGTCAGTGGGGATCATGGGAGGTAGTTAATAAACATCATGGGACCACTGAGTTTCATGGGGCCATGAGAAGCATCATTTTCTTTGGTGTTTCTAAGGTATCTTGTCTGTCTTCACGCACCAACAGCGGTTGGTTGGGATACTTTAGGCTGGTTTAACTATTTGTGACAATTTTCCAGTTAAGGGAATAGATTTTTAAAAAACGAGTTAGTATGTGATCTGTGTATAATGTGTATATTAAACCTTTTCCTGTTGTACTTATCATAAACATTCTTGTCCATCTATTTAACATTTCTACTTCTTAAATTGTGACTTTTTGGACTGTGTCTTCATGTAGGGGATTATGCTAACGGGTATCAGCTGTTTGTGTGTGATTTAATGGACCATCTTTAATGCACCTGTCACTCTGCCATTGCTGATTCCTCTGCTGAAGCAACCTGTGGACGTGGGGGACGTGGCCCTCAGGGAAGACGGAGAGGTTTGGTGGCAAACGTTCCCTAGAGCAGGACTGCAGGCTGGAGCTGACCAAGCTGGCACTCGGGGTGGAAAGACTGTGCTTTTCTTTCTACTCTGCATCATCTGGATTCAGAAAGACCAAGCTGGAAGTGGTGGGTGATGCCCTCATTCCGAGAAAAACATACGCAAAGCTGGATTTTGACAAAACTCAGACATGAGAGCTGCTTTCATATTTGAAATAGCTTATGTTTGAGACGTATTCCCTGGAGACCTTCTTCAAAATCTGTCACAATGTAATTTGACTGTCAAAAATTTACACCAGGACCGACTCCTTGAGCCAGTGCAGTCTTTGAAGTAGGTTGGAGTGTCTGCTGGCGCTGGCTGCACCCAGGAAGTGGGACAGGAGAGGCCGGCGGCACACTGCGGCACCCCCTGGTTTGTGCTGGCACCGAGGCCAGGAGGAGTGATGCAGGAGCACTCAGGTCCTGCTGCACGAAGTGACCAGAGGAGCCCGAGACAGGAAGCAATTGGCCAGTTGAGTTGAGCGGACAGAAGAGCTGAAGTGTGGAGAGGGAAGAGCAGGGGCGGGAGCCCCCCGGGGAGTGGGTCCAGTCCAGTAGGGTGACTACTCCCAGATCTCCCAAGCCCTGTGATGGGGCAGCAGGGCTGCTGCGAGGCCAGGGAGGAGGGGAGCATGGACACCGAGTGCAGGAGGACCTCGGGCCACTGCCCTTGGTCCTGACGTGGTGCACCTGGGCCCATCTTCACGTAGCAGCTCGTGCACCTCCCGACTCCTCCTGGCCTGGATGTTCTGTGACAAAATAAAGCAGAGCGAGCGAGAATCCTCGTAAGCATTCAGTTTCTTTCTGATCCGAGACTAGTGTTGTGCCCTCTCCCAGGTCACTTTGCCCACGCAGGACCATCGGCCAGACGGACCCTACCACCTGTGGGCCTTAGACGCAGTCCTGCCGTCCCTGAGTCGTGGCAAATAACTGTCCCATGCGGTCAGAGAAGGCAATGACACGTCCATTTGCTAAAGCACAGGCCTGATCCAGGAGGGAGTCTCTGGGGTTTCTTGTAGATGAAACGAGTGAGTTGAAGTCGGTGAGGTCGGACATACACATCCCCAAAATTGTGTCCCTTTCGTTGTGTCTTAAGGTTTCCTTTGTGCATTTCTCGCTCCGTCAACTAGCACGCAGCCTTTTCAGGACATGACACTGCACCTGGTTTACGGCCCTCACTTGTGTTTCTACGGGATTGGGAGGCACCACGGCTTGCAGGCGGCTGCTGGGATGACAGGAAAGCTTCTTAGACCTTTGCTTAAGTGAGTAAATGATTGGAAGGATGGCTCAACCCGCACAAAAGCCAGTGGCCTGAAGCCAGCAAACTTGGGTCACAGTCAGTGTGGAGAACTGGTTTGAATTCAAGCCATTGTCACCCACACCTGGAAAAATGTGTGCAGCACTTGCCCCAGGATTCGGCTGCCTAGTTTCAGTCAGAAGATTTCTTCTAAAGCCAAGTCAGGGATCCTGGTCTCCGGAGGGCCCCGGAGGGCCCTTTGGTGCCCCCTGGTGGACATCAGCATCAGCTCAGGGCAGGCCAGAGGACACAGGAACCTTCATTGATTAGCAGGCTGAAGGGGCAGTAGCTGGTCTACAGGGGTGGCTGTTACAGGGTTCACAGTCTCACAGAGGGTCCCAAGGCAGCCACTCATTAACCCTCACTTCTGTTTTTCTTCCCTTCCCTATCTCACTCCCTGTCTTCCTTATGTACTTCCGGGTCACCTCTCAATTTCTATATGACTGTCGGTTTTGGGGGACCTAATCAAGGTACCCTCAAGTCTAGACTCAGAAACTGTCAAGAGTTTACCACACTTGCTTCACCTTTGCCTTTTTTGTTTCTGAAATGTTGGAAAACAAATCTCAGACATTGTGAAATGATATGACATTTATAAATCTACTCCACGGCAGGGGAGGGGCAGAACCATCCCTAGAGAGCTCTTCCCACTCACACTGCCACAAGCTCGTCCACCTTTTCCACCCTCTCCCTTGTCCACTGGGAGAGTCCAGATTCCCGTGTGTGCCATCTTTAGACATGCTGGGATCACGCCGATCTGTTTAACTGCAGTTTTCTTCTGATGCACAAACCTAGGACTCTAAACTGTACACAGATGGGATACATTATGGGGAGATTCACATTAAGAGAAAAGCGATCTTTCATTAGAAAAAACATGGAGAGTGGGGAAGAGGACCGTCATTAGCGAGTCCAGCTCGAAGTGCAGGCCGAGGCAGGAGAGATGCTTGCTGTTGAAGACACATCACAAAGACATTGCCTGGCACCGATGTCGCCTCAGAGGGCATTGTCTCGGGGTGGGGGGCTCCCTTAGTTACCTGCATTGACACATGTGATGTCATGCTGCCACCTCGTCCTCACCTAGCAGGCCTCTCCTTTCCGTGAGGCCCCATCTAGGCTCTGTGGGGGTGAAGCACCCTGGCTTTCTCTTTCCTTCAGTGCACTCCAGTAGCCAACTTCCGGGGAAAGGTAGGTTCTTGGGATTTTGTCTGGAGACTCCCTTCTGCCGGCTGCCTTGGTAGTGGGAGGGACAATGGTGCACTCGAGGCCTCAGGAAGTTTTGGTAAACATCGTGGACACACTCCCAGCAACCTTGCCTTGTACCTGGAGGACTGGGCATACACGGTCACACGGGGATCTAGTGTTTGAGCAGAAACCCGTTCTTGAGGCAATGGTAGATGAGGAGGAAGTGGCTTTGTTATGTGGCTCTGATAACACACATTCTCTTTAGACCTCGGTCTCTCTCGCTCCCTCTCGCTCCCTCTCACCCACCTCTCTTTCTCTCTCTGTGGGGAAATTTCGAGACAGGATCTTGCTGTGTAGTTCAGGCTGGACTTGAACTCACTACGTAGCCCTGGCTAGCCTGGAGCTCCTACCTCAGCCTCCAGCGTGCTGGGACTGCAGGCATGCGCCACCACGCCGGCCGTTCTTACCTTCACGTTAGATGGAACTGCGCTTCCTACCTGGATCCAACCAGGACCTCTGCGCTGCAGACCGGGACATAGGGTCTGGGGTGGTGAGGAGCTGGGTGTCCTGAGGGTCACACTCAGGAGATACCTGGGTCCTTTCAGCCACGATGCCTGCTCATTGTGAGCTGATGGGAAGTGGCTTCTTCTCCCAGAGAACCACCAAAGACAGCAGCGATAAGGCAGACCAGGTGTCTGCCCCCTTTCATAACAGGCCTTCCTTATCCGCAGGGGACATTTCAAGACTCCCAGGGGTGCTTGAAGCTGTGGAAGGTGGGTTCCCCCTATGCATATAAACCTATGGTAAAGTTTAGCTCATAAATTAGACACAGTGAGAGATTGCTGATGGTAATAATTAGATAATTATTTATGCCTATGCATAAATAATAAAAGTTAGGCAAATGTAATCTCTCACCTTCCACAGGGTGGGAAGTGTGTGCAATGCTAGACAAAGGGGTCAGATGGAGCAAGATAGCTGGATATTTCGTTATGCTGCTTGGAAGGGCTTGCAATGTAATTTAAAACCGATGAATCATTTCTGGAGCTTTCCGTTTCCTATATTGGACCACAGTTGACTGAGTGTTACGAAACCTTGCAAAGCAAGACGATGGAGAGTGAGGGACTTTTTTTTGCCTTGCTGATTGGTTTGTATATTCCCCTTTTCAGCCGGTGGTGATGAACAGCAGATGCACACCCACCCTACCCACCCCCGTGGACTGTGGTACTTTTCTCCACACATCGGGTGCAGATCAAAAGTGAAAGTAGGTGTTCTGCTCGGAAGCAAGCTCTGATTCACAGTTGGGGGCCTGACGGTCCCAGCCCTGGAGGGACACGGATGGCCTCCTCCTGGAAATCTGAAAAGTCAGGTCTGGGGGCCCACAGGCATCTTCCAGAGGGCCTGGCCGCCTGTCCCGAGGTCACCGTGTGGTGACGTGGATGACCGTGCTCCTCCTCGTGGTGAACATCTGGGTGTTCCATGGATACCTCTTCAGAGAGCTGCGGGGATGGGGCGGAGGGGCTGTGCCCCGCTACGTGGGGCTCTTGGTGGTGGCACCTTGTGTGCCCAGCAAGCCCAAGCTTGCCTCCCCGCACACAGCCAGGTTGACGGGGTCAGCAAGGTCTGAAGCCTGGGTGGTGACAGAGCCCTGGCCTCCAGGGAGTGGCCCTGAGCAGAGCCCGGCCCTGACCGCCTCCCTCTGGATCCTTTTGGTCCCTCCGGTAGGTGCTGCCCCAGGCAGGGAGGACCCAGGTGGCGCACGGGCTTGGAATGAGGCATGAGAACAGTGTCTCCAGCAAACAGCCGAGAAACTGCGGGGGCCGCCTGGTATTTCAAAACGCTCCAGGCCTTTGGGCTTCTTTCAAACCTCTTAGGAGGAGGTTGGCTCTTCAACAGTGAAAGCAAATCAGTCAGTAAGGACGCGAGTGCAGACGGGCCTGTGTGAAATGAAGCGAGATGAGCTTCCAACCCTCTGAGACCCGAGGCCTGCAGACCTGCAGAGAGCTGCGTGCTCCTCGGTTCAGAGACAAAGCTCCAGGGGGCGAGTGGGAGGCTCAGGCCCACACGGCCTTGCTCTGTGCAGGACCCCGAGCATCTAGAAGCTGTGGGACCCTGGGCCCCAGACCTTGACCCTGAGCAAGGCCGCAGGACTCCCCACACAGTGCCTGGGACCCCGAGAGTCCCTGCTGTGTCCATTTCCTTTCTGTTCTTCAGATTTAATGGAGACTGCCTTTCCTTATGTGACCTCCTATGGTGTATTTATCCGAGCCAAGGTGGCACAGGAAATTACAGGGCCACAAAACATCTGTGTGGGGCTGTGGTTGTGGTTCTCAAACCTAAGATGGACAGACAGACACACGTGCACACACACACACACACACACACACACACACACACACGCATACCCCTCCAGGGCTTCCCATGACACCCGGGGCTTCTGATTCAGCAGGGTTAAGATGGGAGGACCAGGTGCACCTATGACGTGTGAGCAAAAAAAAGCATTTTAAGCTTTTTTACAGGTGCCGTTAGTCCACCTCAGAACACGCTTCCTTGCTTTGAGCACACTCGTCCCGTTGTTCTTGTCACTGTCTGAAGCAGTTCTGGAAATCCTTTGGTGAGAGTCTTTCGTTGCCCTTGCATGGCCGCCTTGACGACCTGAATCGGCTCAAAAGGTTTACGTTTGATGATCACTTTGCTTTTGGGAAGAGTCAGAACTTACATGGTGGCAGACGAGGTGAGTGAGGCGAATGAAGACACGGCAGTGTTTTATGAGCCTGCTCTGACCGGCCTGGGTGGCCCTGGGCAGCACTGTCCCCATGTTTTAGTCACACCTTGAAAGACACGGCAGAGACTTCCAGAACTGCTCCAGAAAGTGGCCAGAAGGCTGGGATACGTGTATTTAGCACCAGGGAGAGTACTTGAAGGGCACTAACGGCAATGTGTCTTGTATTACAATCATGTATTAAACAGTTATCATACATTTTGATCCCTGCTTTGTCAAGTTCCCAGGGGTGCCGAAGCTGCCGGTCCAGGGCACGCACTCTGAGCACCCCTGGTTGTGTGTGTCTCCGTGCGGGGCACGACAGCTCTGCCTGCTCGAGCCTCCAGCCTCCTGGTGCCAATGATGGTGGCCCAGCCAGGACAGTTCTCCTTCCTGCTCCTCAAAAGTACCTCTGGGCACCCCAAAAACACAACGGGCCACCTTTTAAAAAATGTAGCATTTGCAAAGAGGAAAATTCAATGTGAAGACAGTGAAGCAGACCAGTACTTGTCAAGAAGTTTGCTTCCAGAGAGAAACCTTGTCTCAGTCAGAAACGTTACTTTTGCTTGTACAGATGGTCCCCCGGATCGTGGGGGTGGCTCCTCTTGGATTTTGTTTATCTATTTAGTTTTTTACTTTGCAATGGTGTGTACGTGCTCTGCAGTCAGCAGACAGTGTACTTGCAGTTTTCACTTTGGGTCTTTTCTCAGGCTAGTGATGTGTGCTCCACCCTTTCTTGAGGACCTGGACCCTGGCGAGCGCCTCCAGGCGGCCACATGCTCCTGAAGGAAACCGTGCTGCAGGGCGATGAGGTTCTGCGCAGTTTTGATTTGTCACGTTCTCAACTTCGAATCAGTCACAGAGAGGAAACCTGGCTGTAAACTGGGGAACATCTTTATTACCTATGAGTTGGACGTCATATTCAAAAATCGTCATCAAGACTAATGTCAAGATTCCCCCTAATATTTTCTTCTAGGAGTTTTACAGTTTCAGGACTTATGTTTAAGTCTTTAATCCATTTGAGTTAATTTTTGTATATGGTATAAGATAAGGATCCACTTTTACTCTTTTCTACACTGAGATACAGTTTTCCCAGCACCTTTTATTGAAGAGCTGTCCTGTTTCCATGTTGTGTTTTGGCATCTATGTTGAAGTTTAGTTGACTGTTTACTTCTGGGCTTATTTCTGGGATTTCTATTGGTTTGTATGTCTGGTTTTATGCCAGTCAGTGCTGTTCTGATTACAATAGCTTCCTAATGGAGTATAGTGTGAAATCAGGCCATCTGATGCCTCTAGTTCTGTTCTTTTTTTTCCTCGGGATGCTTTGGCTGCTTGAAGTCTAGGAATGTTTGCCCTTGTTCACTGCAGCACTGTTCACAATAGATAAGATACGAAATCAATCTAAGTGTATGTCAGCAGCCTAAGTACACGTCAGCAGCTGAATGGATAAAGGAAACGTGGCAGATGTACACAGCAGAATATTATTTACCCATGAAAAAAGGAAATTCTCCCACTTGCAACAACATGCATGAACCTAGAAGGTTCTATACTAAGCTGAGTCAGACATAGGAAGACAAATACTGCAGCACGCCACATAGGTGGAATCTAGAAACTGTTAATTCCTGGAAGCAAAGAGTGGGATATGGTCACCAGTGGCTAAGGGAAGGCAGAAATGGACAGATGTTGGTCATGGAGTACAAGTTTTCAGTTCCGAGATAAATAAATTCTGTGGGCCCGATGTGCTGCATGTGACTACTTAACAATACCATAGCACATATTGAAGTTTATTAGAGTCCCCCATGCGTACACACAATGGTGCCGACGTGTAGCGAGGCCTGAGTCTGTTTTATTGCGGTGATCACTTCACAGTGCGTGTGTGTGGTGGAGGAGAGCTGCGCGCCAGACAGGAAGCAGAGAGAGCGGAGGAGCAGGAGCGACCACAGCCCCAGTGACCAGCCCCTTTCTGTGGGTCGCCACTGCCTGTGAGCAAGTCAGCGCCAAGCCTTGTAATCTAATCACCTGCCAAGTTCCTGCCCAGGAGGGCTGAGGCTCTGGGGCTCGGGGCATCTGGCTATAAACTGTAGCACCTGGGAATGAACAGTTGCTATCACCAAGGGAAGTGGCAACAGCGAATGGCAGCAGCTTCTCCCAGCTGGCTTCAGGAAAGCTGCAGTGGAGGCTGTGGAGTCAGATCCGATCTGCACCGAGCAGGGAAAAGTCTCACTGCAGGGCAGAAGCTGTGCTTCATCTCTGCTCTTACTGGCAGAAAAGTCTAAATTTTCTCTTTCAGGAATAGTCTGTGGTACCCTTTTCCCAGCACGACCAAAGCAGCTGGCGAGAAAGCACATGTTGTGTTCTTCCCACTGCTTGTCTGTGCCAGGGGAACCAGTGCTGGCATGTGCTTGGCTTTACCAGTGTCAGCGTTTCTTTCCCCAGAAGCAGATATTCCCTTGAACTCTGCTGTGTGCTGTCATCCTCGGGGGACTGAAGGTTGCCCCAAGTTCCACAGGACCCCGTGGGAATGTGTGCCAGTGTGTTTCCTGGGAAACCGTGAAGATCTGTGGGAGAAATTGGGGAAATGCCACACGGACAGGAGAATCATCATCTTAGCTGGAGGCATCTGCTTTTTTTTTTTTTAAAGAGAAAAAAAATCCAGAAAAATCAATAAGCAAACAAACCAAAACCCAAGAAGAACAAAAGAAAAACAGCAACAGCAACAACAAAAAACAACAGCCGTGTAGGTTTTCAAGACAAGACGATTGGAATTTAACAATGGTTGTTACATTGCATATTGTTATCTTCAGAATAGTTGCTCAGGTTACCAGATACGGGAATGGAACAAGACAGTAAAATGGAACGAAACACTGGATTTTTTTTTTTTTTTTTTTTGGTACTGGGGATTGAACTCATGATCTCACACTTTCCAGGCAGGTACTTGTGCCACTGAGCTAAATCTGTAGTTGGATTTTAAAAACAAGACAGAAGGAGATTCCCAACAGTCACTATAATGTATTGCTGTTCTCCAAACAGATGCTCAGACCCTCAGCTTTAGGTCTGCAAAGTCAATCAAACAATATAAGCGCTAAGCTATTTATCTATCTATTTTTTTACTTCAGTCTCGGTCCTCTCAGCCTGAGTTCCTCTGAATCAGCCAGTTGCTCAGCAGGGCTGGGAGTGGTGGGGGCTGGTTGCCCTGGTCACCCGGCTCACACCCCGTGGGCTCACAGGAAGGTGCCCTTTGGCTTCTGGGTTCTCCTCCTGTTTCCTGTGGCTGCCTGGCTCACGGGCAGGCGTGGTTTGGCTTCGCTCTTTGGCAGCTTTCTCCCCACACAGATGGACAAAGCGGTCCTGTTGAGCAAAAGCAGAGTGAACAGGTTTGGTGCAAGTTTTGCCCTTGGGTGGTGTCAGCCTGGGATTAGAGACGCCGACCCAGGGCGGGAGATGTCATCCAGCCAAGTGAGGGGGGCCAGCTCAGGCGATGGGGCTCCAGCCCATGCCATGGACCATCTTGGAGTGTGGTTCGGATCTTCCCCAGAATGTGTTCAGGTGGGTGCTAATCACTGCCACAAGAGCCCTGTGAAGGGACTCCCTTCCCGTGAGCTATGATAAAATTCTTCCTAACTCCGTGTTGAAACTTGGTTCTATGTACGTATCTATACTTACACAGAAAAGAAAACCCCATCAAAACAATTTTAATGAAAGAAAAATATGACAAAATTTTCATAAGAGCAAAGAGTATAACCATACAGGTAGCAAACAATGAAAATATCACACTCAAAAGATAACCCTTTTTTATTTTTAATTTTTTTTTGTCTTTTTTGAGATAGGCTTTCACTATGCAGTTCAGGCTGGCCTTAAACTCATTTTGTAGCCCACGCTGGTCTCAAACTTGCAGCAATCCGCTTGCCTTAGGCTCCTGAGTGCTGGGATTATAGGCATGTGCCACCATGCTTGGCAATAAAAACCTTTTAAAAAGAAATAGCTAGAAGTTGAGAGTGTCAAAACAGAGGCTCTCTACCCTCCTGTGGATTTTTGCCAAAGTAATTGTAATTTCTGACAGGTTTCCTAAACTTTTAATACAGTATATGCACTTTGTGATTTATTTTTGGTCAGTTTCCTGGGGAAATTATAATTTTCCTTCTAAAGTAACAACATTTTAAAGTCTAATTTTTGTTATAACTTGTGGTTAAAACTGTTTTCCATGGGAAAGAATTTCTGATTTTATCATGGAAATCAATGCATGGTTTGGTTTACAAAAATGTCGCTTTGCAGACTGTGGATCAAAGCCAGTCCTCAAAGCCAGCTGGAAAAACCCCTGAGGGCACCAGCACACCATCCTCCAGATGTGTCACCCCAGTCTGGCCTCCTGTGCACCATGGCTGGTATCTGGGTCACAGTTCCCTAGATCCTTAGAAAATGTAGCTCTTGGAACCTACAAACAGCTTCCTTTAATCTTACAAAGCAGCAGGAATGACCTGGATTTTCTTTTAGGCAACTTTGAGGGTGTCTGTTGAGGGAAAAAATGATTTGGAGGAAATAGGTCAAAACAAACCATTAAAAGATTCTAACTCCAGCCAGGCATGGTGGTGAATGTCTGTAATCCCAACACCTGGGAGGCTGAAGCAGGAGGATTTCTGTGGTTTTGAGGCCAGCCTGGGTTGCAAAGGAAGTTCAAGGTCAGCCTGAACTGCATAGTGAAACACTGTCTCAGAAAGACAAAAACAAAAACAAAAACCTCTAAATCCTTGTAAATTAATGCCAATTAGGACATGCTGGCTGGTATTTCTGTGAGGGAAATCCCTTCAGGCCTCCTCCCAAAGTTAAGGATGAAAGTGGACATAGCTACATGGGCAGCACTCCTATTTATGAGGCAAAGCATTCAACCCAGGCTTTCTCAGTGACTGTCACAAAGGACGGCTTGCCTGACTGAACTTTCCTCCCTGGGATGTTTGGAATCGAAGGGGGGTCTGAGTGAGCTCACTCAGGAGGCAGTCAGAGCCCCAGCGGTCATCCTGCAACCTCACACTTCTCGGTTCTCCTAGGCTTTCCACATGTCTCCCCAGGTTTCACTGAAGGATTTACTGGGCAGGCTTACAGTGGCCACCTGTGGAGGCAGGGTGAAGGATTCAAAATGGCCGCCTGTGCACTGCAGATTCAGGGGATGACGGCACAGTTTGAAGGCCCGGAGTTCACTGCAGATTCGGTGTGAGTCAGTGTTGGAAAGCTGAAGACCTAAAGAAACTAGAGACGAGCATCCGAAGGTAGTGGTGAAGATGAGCTCCTCCTCTGAAGAAGAGAGGAGACTTCCTTGTTGTCTCTTTATCCCATCCAGGCCATGAGGCTGTTGGTTGGTAGCACCCAAAATGGCGGGTCTTCCCTCCTCAGTTTGCATCCACGTGAAAGTCATCCACGGACACACCCACAGCTTCTCTCATCTCATAGGCAGCTCTTTCTGAAGTCAAGTTGACACATCACGACGAAAGAGAGCAGCCACGTGTCCTGAGTGTGCCCTGCCTCAGACTCTAGGTGACAGAGACCAAGGGGCCTGTAAGATGGCTGCGTTGTCACTGTCTCTGTACTTTGGGGCTTGTCTGCACTAGCACCTCCCTCTCAGGGAGCACCCAGTGCCCAGTGCAGGGAGTGTCAGCCCAAGACAGGGGCCACAGACAGCCAGGTGTGCTGTGGGCCATGGACTCCGGCCGAGAAGTGGGCAGCTGCAGGCTGTAGCCGGCAAGGCAGAATGGAGGCGGCCTATGGCGGTGATGGCATTGCTTTATAGCCTTTGTTTATTTGTTTCTCGTTAGAGAATAAATGTATGCTCATGGTAAATGTTATTATAAAAGTAGAACTATGAAGAGAAAATGGGCCACATCTGGTTTGGTGGACGCTCGTCAGCTCCAGGGACACTTCACCCATAACAGCTGGAGCTGCCATTTAAAAATGATCATTTCCCAAAGGGGAGAGAGAGAGAGAGAGAGAGATTTCCTGTTTTGAAGATGACAGCCCTGGTATTGAAGTCCACAGCTACTGCGTGCATAGGCCAGGATCTGAATGTGCTGTCTCCTGGGGGCAGGACTTGAATCAAGTCCCCTGTGCGTTTCCGACATTGCTGCCATGCTATGTAGAATGCACAGGTGAGTGCTGAGAAATGAACTGTGAACAAGACAACAGCAGGGGCAGGCAGACCAGGGAGGACCAGTGTTTGACAAATAACGATAAACTTTACACGGCAACCGTGAGATGGACAAATACGAGGGCCTGAGAACCACTCGAGTGCCAAGAGAGATTTGACAACAGAGAGAAATGGAGGACAAACTGAGGCGCTGTGGACACCACGCAGCCCCTGAGACTTCCATCCAGTCCACACCAGCTCAGTTCAGCCATGAGTGACCCACCCAAGAGCAGCCAGGCTGAGGCCCCACCCACAGGAAGTGCGGCCTGTCGTTGTTAAGCTGCGGAGTTTTGGGATGGTTTTATAAACAAGTACAAAAGGCTTAAATAGGGTCCAACGGCTAAATTGAGTGACCCTTGCGGTGGCTGGCACCGCAGGACACAGGACAGTCTGCCTTGCAGTCAGAGTACTGAGGGTTAGCGATTCAGGGTCTCTGGGTCTCCACCTCACAGCGGCTGCTGGTGCTGGCACCAGGCGATGGACAAAACATGTTCACGCAACATGTGTGACCAGGCCAGGGTCTTCTCGGATGTGTGTTCACAGACTTTACCTCCTGACCCACTAGGACCGCACTTGCCAAGAGTCAAAAGCGAAGTGGGGTCCCTGGGCTTGCCCTGTTTCACAGGTGACGCGGCCGCACGGGCCCCTTGTGTGCTGGACAGCATCTGACGGGAGGCAGCGGCTGACCACGGTGTGGGGACACCCAGGGGGACGCGGAAGAGAGCTGGGGTGGGTTGAAGGTCTTAAGAGTAATGCATGAGGTTTTCTGAAGAAAGAATTCTGCCTGCCTTTCCAGTCTTTGGACTCAAGACTTGAGATCAGCAACCAGCCCACCCTCCCC
>PVJX010025254.1:0-27136 GCA_004027295.1 Dolichotis patagonum | reverse complement strand
TATTTTAAAAGGGAGTAAAATCAAACACAACAAAACAGAACAGAATGGGACATAAGAAAGCATAAACTTCAAAGCTAGACAACCAGAGATCTTCACTATCTGTCATATTGTCTCTTGTTTTCTTCCAAATGGTTGTCCTTATCCTTGCATATGGAGAGCTCATACTAAATAACATAGCCAATCTTTTCACAAGATGTGTAGTTCACTGGCTCCCACTTGCTAGGCAGGGGGAGGGGGAGGGGGGACACAGAACAGGGGACAGGACGACATGAGATGTCTGATTCTCAGCCCACACACAGGCAGGATCACAGTCGTCCCCCAGAGACGGGAAGAGTTCCTTGTTCTCCCGGCACCCCAAGTCAACCGCATGGTGCAGGTCCCGATGCGCCAGGGTCTCTCTCCTTCAGGCCGCCGAAAGTCTGCCATACTCTCAGCTGCCCCCAGAGAGTGGGGGAGCTCCTTGTTCTCCCGACACCCCGAGTCAACCACATGGTGCAGGTCCCAATGTGCCAGGGTATCTCTCCTTCAGGCTGCCAAAAGTCTGCCACACTCAGCTACCCCCAGAGAGGGGGGTAGTTCCTTGTTCTCCTGGCACCCTGAGTCAACCGCATGGTGCAGGTCCTGAGGCGGCAGGGTCTCTCCCCTGCAGACCCCCTAAAGTCCACAATACTCACCTGCTATTTCCTTCTGATGAATTGACCATTCCATTTCCAAAGTTCTGAAATGGCCAACAGACCACAGAAAGAATTCTCTTTAGGCTCCTGTTTGAAACCAGCAGTTACAGCAATCTGCTGGCCTTGCTTCAGGGCCATAAGAACTTTCAATGATGTTACTTCCAAACTTCCTGGAAAAAGAGATTCCAGTTGTGAAGAAAAGTCTGTCCTTGTACCTCAGTTCCCCTCAGGTAGCCTGAAGGTGAGGGAGAATGTACATCCAGTGAGTCCAGCCAACAGGCCGTGCATCTCAAATCCCATTCCTACTAATTGGGAACCTATTTTTCTAGTTAATGTGAGGAAGAGATTTCAAAGATGATGGTGATATGTCTGTTCCTGATTCCAGGAGGGAGTATTAGTAGACAGGTAAAATGCAGGGCTCACTGCACTGCAGGGAATATGTCCTGCAGTTCCAGGAGGCCTGAATTTTTTTTTTTTTTTTTTTAGCTTAGGCTGTCTGCAGTGTCCCTGAAGATGGGCTGTTGGAAATGTGTCTCGCATGTTGAGCTACTTTGATATTATAACCAAATTTATTTGATGTAGTTCTCTGTGTTCCCTTTTTTTCCCCCTGGTTTGTGAGACAGGATCTCAGTATGTAGTTCAGGCTGATCAGCCTCATAAGTTGCTGGTATTACAGGCATGTACCATCATGCCGTGATGCAGTGTATATGTGCATGTATGTGACAGACATTTTTTTGTTTGTTTGTTTTTTTGAGTTACGGTCTCACTTTGTACTTCAGGTTGGCCTTGAATTCTCTATGTAGTCCAGCTTGGCCTCAAACTCACAGTCACTTTTGTGCCTCAGCTTTGCAAATGCTGGGATTACAGGTGTGTGCCACTGTGCTGGCATTTTTTTTTTTAAGATGATACTGAGGATTGAAACCAGGCCCTCACACATGCTAGGCAAGTACTTTGCCACTAAGCCCCAGCCCCTATGCTCTCTTACTTGATAGAGCTGTGCTATAAAAATTCTTTGTGGTACTGTTTTAGCCAAGGGTCACCACTGCATGACCAAAGGCAGTCATCTTTAGCAGTAAGGAATAGTTACGGTATTTGAGACTCTTCTGATTATACATGTCATTGTACATTTCTGTCATTGAGGTACATTACCTGACCTCCACAAATTAGAGGAGAGGCCAATTGAACTCATAGTATACAAGTTTGAATCCCTAGTCCACTGGCTTCAAGTAGGGCAGCATAGCAAGGGAGAATTATGACATGGCAGTGGGAAGCAGAGAGAGAGATCAAAGATGGAAGGACCTAGACCCTTCCAAACCACACCCCAAGTGACCTACTTCTGATCAGTCCTCCTGGCCTCACATTTAGCTATACCATCAGCAGACTAAGCCAGTGATGAATACCATGCCTCCATGATCCAGTCACCTCCTCAAAGCTCCACATATGAGTACATGAGGCTTTGGTGGGGGGTATATGTTGATACATACTGTAACACAGATGTTGCTGATGAGATTTTGCATTTATCTCAGTGGTCATTTGAAAAATAGAAATTCTAACTATTTTATTAAGCTAAAGGTTCTTTTCCTCTTTTTCCTTGTTTATGAGATGGTTTTCTTGGTGTACTGCCCAGGTTGGTATTGAACTTTTGGGCTTAAGTCATTTTCCAACCTTATATTCTTAGGAGTGAGTCACCATTCTTGGCTGTGTTAAAGGTTTATTTCTTAACTGTTACACTGACTCCTTTTATCTGTATTCTGACACTCTGTATCACTTTTTTCCCCCATCTTTTCAGGTATCTGTATTGTTCTCCCCTACTCCTTAGCACTACTGCAGATTGAACCCAGGACCTTCACATTAGAGCTACATTCCCAAAACGTTTTAGACAGGGTCTCACTGAGTTGTTAAGTTGCCCAGGCTGGGCTTGAACTTGAGATCCTCCTGCCTTAGCCTCCTGGAGTGCTGAGATTACAGGTCTGTGCCACCATGCCCAGCCAGGTGTGTGTGCTTCTAACTAAAAATGAAAATCTCAAAGTTTGTTTTTCTACATGAAGGATGGACTCATACCTTTAAGGCAAACCCTCAGTGTCTGGACCCCAGTCACCTCTGCATGACTGCCCTGTTTTCCAGGAGTGCACTGGAGATAGATCAAAGGGTTCGTGTGACCCGCTGCTGTGAGGCTGTCTGTACCCAGCTAGTGGACTTGTTTCTTGTGGGGGAAATTTTCCAGACTGCGAAGGAGACACTGCAGGAACTTCAGTGCTTCTGCAAATATCTACAGCGGTGAGTACTGTGTTCTTACAGGTAAAATCCACACTCATCGGGCCAGATCTTTTACCACATTCAGCCTGCTTGAGCCATCAGTTCCTTTAGTCAATGACTAAAGGGTAACAACATTTACAACAATGAATAGCTGTAATGGACTCTAATGAATTATATTTTCAGAAGTGACTGGTCTTGTACACAGGTGTATATCCTCTTAAATAGTGCAGGTGAAAGGCTAAGTAAGGAATTACTTAGGGACTATAGCTGTTGCGCATATCAGCAGGTGTCTGTAGGGTGCCTTCTGTGTCCAGAAGTGGCTGGTTTGTATTTATACACTTGTGCATAGAGTGCCTGTTAAGGCTATATGAGACACTGGGAAATGTCCATGAACACACATGGACCATAGCTGCATGCACCAACACTAGTTAATGTCCAAAACACAAGTAAAGATGCACCTCAACTTACCATAACATACCATACCTGATAAACTTGTAAATTTAAAACAGTTCTCATACATCTAACCTACCCAGCATCATAGCTTAGCAATGCAGTACACTGTAGAATGTTTGTTCTTTACCCTTGAAATTTTTGGTTGACTCAGACTAGCTCATATACAATACTCTCAGCATTGTGAGACAGTATTGTACAGCATATTACTAGCCTAGGAGATCAAAATTTGAAGTTTGATTTCCGCTGAATTTATACCACTTTTGCACTGTTGTAAGGTTAAAAGACTTCAAGTCTGAGACTTCCATAGTGAGGGGAGATAAGACAAACTTATTGGGAAATGTATACAGGTTCAAATACCATATATTCAAAATAAATAGACAGTACTGGGTTAGCAGTACAGTACTGGGTTAGTAGTATAATCCTGAAGAAAAGAAGGAAAATAAACATAAGCTCAGAGTAGTGTTTATCTTGAGTAATAAGGGAGAGCCCATTCTAGCCATGGCTTCTCAGCAGGGCGAAACAAGTCATTGCCTGATTTATAACTAGGCATTTAGGGGTTAATGTTATGTGGTGATTCATTTCATTTATGGTCTTTTTTGAGGCAGGGTTTCACTATATGGTTCAGGATGGCCTTGAACTCACTTTGCAGCCCAGGCTGGCTTCAAACTTGAGGCGATCCTCCTGCCTCAGCCTCCCGAGTGCTGGGATTACAGGTGTGCACCACTGTGCCCAGCTGTTGATTCATTTCAAATGAAATTTAAAAAGAATGGTAGTATCTTTGATAATTACAACACTATAGAGGACACAGCAAGGAGTAAATCTCCCTTGCAGGACAGATTCCTATGTATTTCCCAGAAGCACCAACTGTTAGTGTGGCATTCTAGAAATTTCTTGTCCTTACCAGTGGTTGTCATCAAAACATGTTTCCTGCTGTGTTATTTCTTCCATTCGATATGAGGTGGAGGCCTGACCATGGCAAGGTGTCCAAGTCTAGTCTCCCTGTTAATGTCAGTGCAGTGCAGTATGTTACTACAAGTGTGTGCCATAGATGACACTGATTCCTCTTGCTAGCTTTCACACACTCTTTCTGTAGCTGTGTAGAGTGCTGCAGTGACCATCTGGTACCGGCATTTCATACCTATGCATATTTGCATGCTAGCAGAGTTAAATTGCTATCAGTGGTGTTTCTTGGGTGGAGGATCTGTGTATGGTAGGTGTGTATCCATGTTGCTGTGTCCACCTGTAGAGATCTTCAGTATTACACTCGGTAGTTTCAAAGTAGACTCATCTCTTGTAATATCACATTTGCTTTTTTCAAGGGGTGGGTGTTAGGTTTTTGAGATAGGGTCTCGCTGTGTAGTTCAGGCTAGCTTTCCTCACAGTCATCCTCCTGCTTCAACCTTCTGAGTGCTGGGTTTACAGGTATATGCCACCATGCCTGGCTTCATGCTTGCATTTTAATTCCAATTCATTTCTTAGTATAGCGACAGTTGTTAGTAAAGATCTATGAAGACTGACAGATAGTACATAGATTGAAAATGCAATCTATTTCCTCATGTTATGGAGCTGGGCTATGTTTTCATTTGCCCCTGGTTAACTCTGGACACACCTGGTGATGACATATTGGTGTATCCCCCAGGTGGAGGGAAGCTGTTGCAGCCCGGAAGAAGCTAAGGCGCCAGATGCGGGCCTTCCCTGCTGCACCCTGCTGTGTGGATGTGAACGACCAGCTGTGTGCACTGGCACCCAGTGCAGAGTGTCCCATTACTGAGGAGAACCTGGATAGGAGCCTCCTGGACCTGGGCCATGCAGGAAGAGTGGGCATCTCCTGTACCAGGTCAGTGCCCAGCCGCATACCTCCTCAGGGCTCCCTTGGTTTCACTGGAGCTGGATTCATGTGTACTTGGAGGAAGCAGGAAGTGAGGACAGGCATAGGACTGTATTGTTTATTGTTTGGGATTATTTTTGTTTTTCTGAGACAGGTTCTTGCTGTGTAGTTTAGGCTGGTCTTAAACTCTCTATGTAGTGTAGGCTGGCCTCATACTCTTGGTAATCCACCTGCCTTAGCCTTCTGAATGCTAGGATTACAGGCATGTACCAGCATGCCTGGCAAGACTACATTTTGAAGGGTGTCTTTCAGTTACAAATGTATGGCTCACTACACCACTGGGAAGCAGGTCTCTGGTCTTACATGGTTTTCACCTTAAAAGAAACAGGTTCTGGTATAGATTGATTCAGAACCCCTATTCTTGTCCTGGTCTTCTCAGCTTAAGTACACACTGTCCATCCTTCTTGTGAAGCCAGAGGTCCATGTGGGCCTTGATTTTCATTTTCACTCTGTTTCTGGTGCTTCTGTTGCACCTCATTCACACAATCAGCCTTCCCCAACCTGCCCTTCCCTGCTTACAGATTGCCATCCTTTAGGTCACTAGCCTGGGCCACCCTTGTCTCAGGCTTCTCCTGTAACTCCATCCTCAGAGCATACTAAGGCTGACCTGCTTTCTTAATATCTGCCAGTACTGAGCCAGAGTCCTCCACCCACAGCAGTGAGGTCCTGTGATACCTCAGTAGGGGCACCTCACCTGTTGTCAATGTCCCTGGACCAGACCTCCGCTCCTCAGGCTCCCCCTACTCTACCATTCCCAGAAATGGTCATACTGGCTGCCTTCCTTCTTTCAGATCTGTGTTCAGGCTTCACCTTCTCAGACACCAATGTGAGAGAACCCCTTATGTCACTGTTCCTGTCTGCCCTGCCACATGCCAATGATGCAACTTGTAGGCTAGTGCAGGAGAGTATAGCCAGGGTTTTTGTCTCCATATAGATGGATATCCCATGACCAGGGCACAGTAGGTACTTATGTGAGATTTATGAAATGAAGGGATTTTTCCCCCCTCTTTGGTACCAGGGATCGAACTCATGACCTTGCACTTATCAGGCAAGCACTTGAGCTACTGAGCTAAATGTCCAGCTAAATCTCCAGCTGAAGGGATCTTCTATCAGAAAGTTTTTTCAGTCTCTTAATACTCCTAGCCGGAAGACACAGACCAGGTAGTTTTTATTCAGAGACATCACTAAATGCTAGTGAGCCTCTTCTGTGGGTGTGAGCCAGCCACATGCTGGCATGGTGCCATTCTTCCTTTCTTTGTAGGTTGAGGCGACTCAGACACAAGACAGCTCACCAAATGAAGGTTCAGCATTTCCATCAGCAGCTGCTGAGGTCTGTGTCTTTCCCCAACCTCCTCCTGTGTATCTGCTTCTGCTTGGGGCACAACCATGGGCTCAACCATGCTTGTTTGTGCCTTTCAGCAATGCTGCATGGGCGCCTCTGGACCTGCCTTCCCTTGTGGCTGAATACCTCCCCTTGGGGCAGGAACATGAGTTTTGGAAGTTGGTACTGGTGTTGCCTGGTGGAGAGCAGCAGTCCCCAGGGAGTCCTAGCAGGTAAGTGAATGCTGAGGGCTGAGCTGGGTGGGGCTCTGGGCCTACGTCTGGGCATCCCTCTCACCTGTGATGGGAACCCTGAAGCATAGGTTTTTGTTTTAATGCTTAAACTCAGTCGCTTTTGCTTATGATTTTCAACTTTGAGGCTGGTATTTTGGATTCGATTATTTTAATTTTTATTCCATGAACGTGTTGTAGTTTTAGTCCAAGATCATGTAAGAGCGAGTTATCATTTAGGGTCATGTTAAAATGTACCAATGAGAGTCCATTACATTTTAGATTCTTGGGGAAATCAGTTCATAGTTTGTCTGCTATGATTCCATTTTATTACTAGGAAAACACTTTTTCATTTAAAAAAAACCTACATGACCATATTTCCTACAACCAAATTGCTTCTAGAAATCATACTCTTAAAGCAATGTAAGCTGGGCATGACGATATATGCCTGTAATACCAACACTTGCAAGGCTGAGGCAGGAGAATCACAAATACAAGGCCAGCCTGAACTACATAGTTAGGCCTTGTCTCAAAAAGCCAAAATAATATTAACTGAGAATATGTTAATTTTGTTTTTTAAAGTTTTATTGAAGTGTTACTCATATACCATAAACTTTACCCACAGTGTCGTTTCAGTGATCTTTACTTACAGTCACAGTCATCATCATAATCTAAGTCATCATCACAATCATCACATTATTTCTACCAGAACAGAAGCAGTCTCCATTCTTCCTTATCCCAGGTTGACATTGACAGGCATTTAAGTTATTTCCATTTTTCAGCTGTTTTGTATAAGGCTGGTGTGAGCATGCAGGTGTAAGCACTTGTGTGGACATCTGTTTATACTTCTCTTGGTTGTACACCTAGGCATGGAACTTCCAGGTTGTGTAGTAACTGTAGTTTGTGTCCCTGAGGAACTGCCAGACCAACTCCAGTGGCTGCATCACTCTACATTCTGGCAGTGTGGCAGGACTTCAAGTTCTTGGACCATGTTATTTCTCAGCAGTTACTATTGGGACACACACAGGCTAAAAGAGAAAGTCACGAGGTTTGTCTCTTAGGACAGCTGAATGATGAGGACAGTTCTGGCATTTAAAAAGTATTAATTTCTGATTTGCTAAGATTATTAGGTAATGTCACTTTTTTTTCTGATTGTACATGTAAGTTTTTTTTTTTTTTTTCTTACTAGGTTTATTGGTACTATTTTTTTTTTTTTTTTAAACAGGATGTTGCTCCATAGTCCAGGCTGACTCACTGTGTACCCTGACTGGTTTCAAACTCCTGGCAATTCTCTTGCCTCAGCCTCTCAAGTAATGGGATTATAGGCATGCACCACCATGCCTGGCTATTGGTGTCATTTAGATACACATAATGATCACACTTAGGAATTCTTATGAGTGCAGGCAAAGAGAAATGGTTCTGTAAACATGTATTTCAAACTCCAGGAATATTTTCTGTTGCTTGGAATCTTTTCTAGTGCTTCAGAATCTTAAATCACCTTATTTTATTTTATTTTTTAAAATCATCTTAAAATTACTCTGTTTCATGAACATCTGCTTCTCTCAACCAAATAAGTAATCTAATAGAAGTACTAACTCCACTTTAACCTCACCATCAGAATTTGTGTATGGTCCTTTCTTTCCTGATAATCTTTTTTGAATTTCAAGTCAGATTTTTCTTTAAGTGTTATTTTCTTTTACCTATAGGATTTTAACGGATTGGCTAAAGGTCAAGTTCATGGGCGAGGATGGCTCAGTTGGGGACATGTGCAGTAATGCTGGTGAGATTCAGACACTCACAATTTTTAATGCACTCAGCAGCAAACAGGATAAGACCGTTTCTGTCAGCGTGTGTGTAAAGGCAAGTGACAATTCCTTCATGTATCTACCTTCATGCTTTAGTTCTCTTATTTACTGTCAGCATTTGATTTGTATAAGTGCTACTTGTTCTCTGCAGTGGTTTTGAAAGACGGAGACTCAGAAGCAAGTGTCATGTCTGTTTTCCCTTGTGTCTTTCTCTTTTTTTTCCATTCCACTAGGAATGGAACTCACGAACTTGCACTTGCCAGGTAGTCTCTGTGCCACTGAGCTGTATCCCTGGCCCCCTTTCTATGTGTTTTGATAATGTCCTGTGGACACCTGCTTGTGAGGCCATAGGCTGGAGAGCAGTGTATTAGCTTTCCATTACAGTTTACAAATAATGGAGGTAATCATTTTATTAAGAGAAAGGTTCATTTTGGTTCATAATTTTGGAGCTTTCCTCCATCATTGACTCTTTTGGGCCTGTTACGAGGCAGCACATCTTGGTAGAAAAGCATGGCATAACCAAACTGAAGAGCTCATGGCTGGGGAGTGGAGAGGAGGAGTGGGGAGTGGGAGGAGGGAGGGCACAGAGGTCCCACAGTCTCCTCATGAGGTTTCCAGATTCTACCACCTCTCACTGGTGCCAAGCTGGTGCTTTTTGGAGAGACTTTAGATTCAGACTGGCAAGAAGTGAGCTTTGGCTGCCACAGATCCTGAGAACTCTGTGCAAACTCAGCCATCCTGAAAAATGCATAGGTATACCTGTGATGATGAGTATATAATTCAGAAGCCCTGAACCCCTCAGTGGTACACTGGTAATTAACTCAGGGATGAAAGACAGAAGACCATTTCACAAAAATGGAATGATTTTTATATGGTTTGCCAACTACTAACGAATAGCATTTGTTATTGTCATTATTGGTCATTTCAGTTTAGTTGTAGTTTTTTTTTTTTTTTTTTTTGTGCTGGGAATTGAACCCAGGGCTTTCACACTAAACTATATCCTCAACAGTTTTTTAATTTTTATTTTGAGACACAATTTGGCTGAGTTGCCCAGAGTTGCCCAGGCTAGGCTCAAACGTGGAATCCTGCTTCAACTTTCCAGAGTGGTGGAGTATACGCCACTGTGCCCCTTACATTAGTTGTTGTTTTACATTCAAGTTGGCCTGTGTTTTTTATTATAAACTCTAGTTTTTGTTCCTTTTGAATAATAATTTTATTTTTGGACTTTTTAAAAAATTTTTTTTGAATTTTTGAGACGGGGTCTCACTGGTTTTGAACTCATTGTGTAGCCCAGCTTGGTTTCTATCTTGCAGTCTTGAGTCTTTCTGCCTACACTACACCTGGTTTTTGTTCCTTTAGGTGTTTATAAAATACTGAGCCCAATTGATTTCCTGGGAACTTTTATGTAATGAGAACCTAATTTTCCTCATTAGATTTTAATCTGCATTAATGGATTTTAGGTTGAACAATATGTGTTCTTTTTTATTTGGAAAACAGCAGTGCAGGGTAGAAAGCACAGGCTTTGATACTGAGCAGATGTGATACCAGTGGCTGACACCCTAATCAGCTTCATGAGCCCCCAGGCAGGGTCCCTGACCTTGGTTTCTTCCATAACTTGGTGATCCTGAGCACAACATCAGAGTCTCCTGAGGATGAGCTGGGTTCCCTGCACTTTCCCCGCAGTTCTGGCATGCCAGGCTCAGGCCTTTCTTACCAAGCTCTCCTTCATAGCACACCCAGGACACAACTGCAAGTGATACTCAGTCTCTGTCCTGAGCTCTCCCTTTCCCTGCACCACCTCCCATCCCCTCCATCATTTTCTTCTTCCTCTTCCCTCCCTCCCTTGCTCCCACGGAACCCAGGGTTTTACACATGCAAGGCATGCAAACTACCACTGAGTTACAGCCTCATTGCCAGTTATGGGGTTTTGTTTTTCTCATGTTTCCATTTTCATACTTTGTTCTATTTCCTGAATGTAAAAGTAACACATGTTTAAAAAATAAAAAAGCAAGAAAAGAGAACTATGAAGAATCTCCCATGCTTTCTTGATTTTGGGGCCTAAAATTCTGGATGTTCTGTACATCCTCTGTTTCTTCTGGGTCTCTTTGATGTTGTAGACTTTTCTGTGATACTTTAGCTGAAACTGTCTGACCATATTTGAGGGAGGCTTTAAAGGCTGGCCAGAAGCTTTGTTTGCAGTAGGGTGATGGTAACTCAGTGGTAAGCCAGCCTTTTTGAGGGGAACTCCCACATATCTAGATCTGGGGATCTCTTTTTGTGGACTGTTCCATTAATCAGCAAAGAACTTGTCTCATTCTTCCCTAGGGGCAGCTGCTGAGGCTCTGAAGGTGGGACTAGGGATCGCCAGGGCCCCTGCAGCTTCCCATATGCTACCTCTGCTACTCTAATGGGGGCTTGGTATCATCTCTGCTGTTATGTAGAAAGGTACCAGGATCCTTTTCTTCTGCTGGCTTGCCTTTCCCCTACTCTGTCATTATAGCTTTAAGTGTTTTTATACCTGTTTAAGGTTCTTTTTGTTTGTCTCTCCCCACAAAATTAAAAACAATTTTTTTAAAGAACAACGTAATCAATATACACAGTAAATGTGAAGGTCCAATATGAGAGAACTTTGAGACAGAGTTATTCAGTTGGTTCCTTTAGTTAACTCTGGTTGAACTTTGTATTTATTAAGATACAAAATGACTACCTACATCGCAAAAGGTCTCAGGCGTGTAAGAACACTGAATTCTCGGGCCAGGGATGTAGCTCAGTGGCACAGTGCTGCCTGACAAGCACAGGGCCCTGAGTTTGAATCGTAGTACCAAAAAAGAAAGAAAAGACCACCCACAGAAAAAAGAATACAGACTTCCTCTAATTGTTCCCACATATACAAGTGAGATCCTTAGCATACCACATATAAGAAGGGAAAAGTATAGGTAATGAAGTAGCACAAACTTAAATCTAAATCTTGGGTCTGCTTTCTTTTCTTTTTTTTTTTTTGTACCAGGGATTGAACTCATGACCTCACACTTGCAAGGCAGGCACTTATGCCACTGAGCTAAATCCCCGGCCTTGGCTTTCTTTTCTTTTCTTTTCTTTTCTTTTCTTTTCTTTTCTTTTCTTTTCTTTTCTTTTCTTTTCTTTTCTCTTCTCTTCTCTTCTCTTCTCTTCTCTTCTCTTCTCCTTTCCTTTCCTTTCCTTTCCTTTCTCTCTTTCTCTTTCTTTCTCTCTTTCTCTTTCTTTCTCTTTCTTTCTTTCTCTCTCTCTTTCTCTTTCTTTCATTCGTTCGTTCGTTCTTTCTTTGCCAGGGATCAAACTCAACCACGTTGCGTTTGCCAAGCAGGCGCTGACGCTACTGACCTAAACCTCTGGCCCCCTTGGCTCTATTTTCTACTGAATGACAGTAGACCACTGTCCCTGAGGTTCTTTGCATCTTAATGTACCATCTGTAAATGCTACATAGTTCAGGCTGGCCTTAAACTCACTATGTAGCGCAGGCTGGTTTTGAACTCATAGCCATTCTCCTGCTTTGGCCTCTTGCATGCTAGGATTACAGCCATGTGCCACCACACCTAGCTTTGCTTTTTACTTCTTAAAAGGCTTTGTCTAGCATGGATAACTGGTGGCCCTGGTGAGCCCCAGTGATTGGTCACAGCACAAAGATGAGCTGCCTGTCTTCCTGGCAACAGGTACTCAAATCAAGCCCATAGTCTGGATACTTCTCTTCGCCATTCTCTGCTTCCATTTCCAATTCTGAGTCAAATTTGCTTTTTGCCTCAGTTTTTCCTTCCACCACTTATTATCTTTCTTGATTGTCTTCCTCTGCCTTGCCTCATCCTCCATTTCTTCCTATCTTCTTTGCTTCCTTTCTGTCATCCTCACTCTCTTCTTCTCTCTTGTTCTCTCTCTTGTTCTAGTTTGCTGTATTCCTTGGACTCCTTCTCCCCCCTGCCTTGCTTTTTACCTTCCTCTCTGGCTCCATCTTGATCTTGGCATTGTCCTTTTGTCCCTGGTGGTCTGGATGTGCAAGCCTGGGCACCATGAAGTATTTGGCCAGGTGGTGAGTCTGCCAGTCCCTGAGGGTGGTGGCAGCAGTAGTAGAAGCCACATTCTCTGCACACTTCCTTGATCCCTGGAGCCTTGTGTGGTTTGGTCATACAAGCCCTCATGAGGTGGCTGCTCAAAGGCCACACCCACGTTGGAAGCCATCTAGAGGCTGGGATTCTGTAGCCAGGCCTCTGAGCCTGCAAGCGCATCACCTTCCCTTGGCACACCTCTTTTCATCCTCGTACGTGTCCTTACCCCTGTCCCTGGCTCTGAGGTTCCTTCTGTGGGAGTTCCTGCTGCACTGGGTCATGTGCCATGTCAGAGGAGTGCTTGGGGCCACAGTGAACCTTTCTACCCCCAAGGTTCATTGTTAAGATTACAGGAATGTGGCTCAGACTTTCTGGTTGGAGACTAAATTATTTGTTGACTTAAGTGTTTGTCTCACTAATTCATGGTCTCACAGACGCCCTGACTGCCTCAGCAGTGTCCTGAAGCCTTCTGGAGCCCTGTGAACATTTGGTGGGTGGCTTTGGCTGCACTTGCTCTGGGCAGACCATTCATTGCTGGCTTGTCCTCTGGCACATCCATCCTGATGGTCTGGGTGCCATTGCAGGTGGCCCATGGTACACTCAGTGATGCTGCCCTTGGTGCTGTGGCAACTCAGAAGGACCTCTTGGGAGCCAGTGGGCTCATGCTGCTGCTTCCGCCCAGAGTGAAGAGTGAGGATGTGACAGAGGAGGACATTTACTGGCTGTCGGCCTTGCTACAGCTCAAGCAGTTCCTGCAGGCCAAGCCTTTCCACCCAGCGCTTCCACTGGTGGTTCTTGTGCCCAGTTCTGGAGGGGACACCGTCGGGAAGGAAGTGGAGGATGGTTGGTGAAGGAAGTCTTGTTTGTGAACCAGCTGCAGGGTGGGTGGGATGAGCGCTGCAAGGGGTTGGGTATGCATGAGAGGGCAGACGTGTGACTTCTGTCTGTTTACATTAAAGGTTTAATGCTGCAGGACTTGGTTTCACTAAAGCTAATTTCAGATTACACTGTTATTGAAATCCCTGATTCTGTTAATGATTTACAAGGCACGAAAAAGGTAAGGTTTCATCATTTTTAAAGGTTCATTAAGGTGCTTTGGTTCTGCTATCTGTAATAAGCAGGAATCAAAATTTGTCTATAGTTCTGCTGTCTGCAACAAATTCATTTTTCTTACAATAGAATTTTTTTCATGAAATCATGTGCACATTAATTTTTTAGGGTGATTATCATTGGAATGTGTGAAGAGCAGTATTATCTAAGATTTCCTTAAAAAGGAAATCTTGGCTGATAATCACATTCAGAAAAACAGGTGATTGTCAATCTAGGAAGAAATAAAATAGGATGTGAAGGCATCCTGGTTTGAAGTAAAGCCATTACCACTAAGCATGATAAGATGTGGCTTCCACTTCTATATGGTGAAGGGGAAGATATGCCAGGATAGAAGCCCTGGGCCTTTCCTGCAGGGCCCCTCCCAGCATGCCTCCAAGGCTCAAGGAAGATAAATTCTTTTTTTAAAATCCATTTTATTCAAAGACAAAAAGAAAGGGGGGGAAAAAAAGAAGAAGAAAATAAACTACAAAAAAATTTCAAAGTGCGTCAATCCACAGCAGCAACGGTACATACATTATGCATTGTTGTCCCCAGTCATTCACCCAGAGCACAAGACATCTGTGTTCAGTTGTCCAAACAATACTAGTACACATCTTTGTCTGTAGCGAACTCAGAGATCACTAGTGTAACTACCTTAACTATTTTTACGTGGATATACATACACATATACATGTTTTTTTCAGCTTATCCCATTAGTGAAACAATACGACATTTACACATCTGTCTTACCTATTTCACTAATGAGTATGTTCTCAAGGTATGTCCATTTACTTATAAAAGTGTCCTGTTTGTCATTCTTGATGGCTGAGTAGTACTCCATTGTATAAAAAGACCACATCTTTTTTATCCATTCCTCAGTCAATGAACGTTTAGGTTGTTTCCGAGATCTGGTGATTATAAACTGTGCTGCTATAAACATGGGTGCACATATATCACTGTGGTATGTTTTTAATTCTTTGGGGAAGATACCCAGAAGGGGAATAGCTGGGTTGAATGGTACCTCCAATCCTAGTTTTTTGAGGAATCTCCACACTGATTTCCACAGTGGTTGCGACAGTCTGCATTCCCACCAACAGTGGGAGAAGGGTTCCTTTTTCCCCTACAGCCCTTCCAGCATTTGTTATTGGTTGAAGGAAAGCCAAATTCAACCACCAGGAAATGTTGTGTTGCCCTTTCTCCTGTGGCTGAGAATCTCATGCTCCAGTAGTACCTGCCTTTGGCAGCCGTGGAAGAGCACTAAGCCCTTTAGGGAAGTGCTTTTGAAAATGAACGTGAATCATTTAACTGCGCTTCTCTGTCTTTGCTTCTCAGGTTTCATGGGCAGTTCAGTGGCTTGTCTCTCGTTGCCCCCGTGCCCTTGACCTTTGCTGCCAGACCCTTACTCAGTACATTGAGGACGGAGTTGGCCGTGAGTTTAGCGGCCGTTTTTTCCATGACAGAAGAGAGAGGCGTCTAGGTGCCTTGGCTTCGCAGGAGCCCAGCACCATCGTTGAACTCTTCAACAGTGTCCTGCAGTTCCTGGCCTCCGTGGTGTCTTCTGAGCAGCTGCGTGACCTGTCCTGGCCTATCACCGAGTTTGCTAAAGTGGGGGGCAGTCAGCTACTTCCTCATCTGCACTGGAATTCCCCAGAACACTTGGCCTGGTTGAGACAGGCTGTGCTTGGGTTCCAGCTTCCACATATGGACCTTCCACCCCCTGGGGGTATGTGCATATACTGAAGCTGGAGGGGAGGGCTGACTGTACCTGGGCTTCTTGTTTCTTTCTTCTCTCTGTATTGAGTCTGGCAGGTAGCGTGCTCTATTGTGAGGTCCATAGTCTACCTCGAACATAGCCTGCCTGTGTCTGCCTTTGGTCAGAAGGAGCTATGGGTTTAAGGAATGGGGCTGTTGGCCTTGCCTCACTGCCAGGCTCATCTTGCCTGTCCCACAGGTCCAGTTAGCAGAACAGATGGGCTGGGGCAAAGAAAATGGGGCCCACATAGTTCTTCCCCAGAGCTGTGGCTCTATTCCCTTAATTCTGGCTTATACAATATTCTTTTGAAGCCTGGCTGTGCCAGGGGCAGGCTGGCAGGCTATTGTGATACAGATTCTATAGGACAACAGGTAGCCATAAGCCTGATGCAGCAAGGGCTGCTCTTTCCATGGGGACTCTGCTATAGGGGCAAGGAACCATCTGCTGTTTACCTGACAGCTCCAGGCATTTGCATACTACTCTCTTTGGGCCTCAGGCACTCTTCTAAACTGTGGGGTGTGGTCATTAGTAGGTGTCACTAATACTCTTTACTCTAGAAACCTCCAAGAAAATAAGGGACCTGGCATAAGCCCTCTGTACTGCACCCTCGGTGGAACTTGGTGGAGTCCCTGTGGGGAAGCCCAGACCACTTATACCTGGTGCACCTGGCTTATTAAATACAGTCCCTGGGCAGCTGCAGGCCTCTGCTATCATAGCTGCTAGGGTGGCCCTTGCCGTGGTTGTTTGTACCCCGTGGCTGGCCTCAGAGCAAGCTGTCATTTCTCTCAACAGCTGTGGTTCAGCTATATGTGCATATAGAAGCCAACTTGCTAACCACACATTTGCCCTCTCTAGAGGAAAGATAGTGTCAAAAATGTCTTCATATACTTTCCCACCTATACTCTGGTCAAATGTATAACTAATGAGGTGCTTTCTCTCCAGCGCCCTGGCTCCCTGTGTGTTCCATGGTTGTCCAGTACACCTCCCAGATCCCCAGCTCACGCCAGACACAGCCCATCCTGCGGTCCCAGGTGGAGAACCTGCTCTGCAGAACGTACCGCAGGTGGAAGAGCAAGAGCTCCTTCCTGGGCCAGGGGGCAGGGCCCTCGGTTGCTGAGATTCCATGGGATGACATCATTGCCTTGTGTATCAACCACAAGCTGAGGGACTGGACGCCTCCTAGGCTCCCTGTCACAGCAGGTAGTTGGAGCTTGGTGCTGTTGGGCCAGGTCCTCAAGAGACTTTCCTGGTCCAGGTTTGGCAAAGAATGTTTACCAGATACTATTTCTTTTCCCTCAAGTTTCCATCTACTTTCCTTAGGATTTCTTTCTAAGTCTAAGTGACTTCTAAGTGACTTAGAAACAGTGGGAAGAGCTAAGAAGTTTCCTGGAGGGGCCTGGGCTGCCCTTGCTGACATGGGCCTTCCAGGACTGCTCCAAATTAGATGGAATTTTGTGGCTGAGAGTTTATTTCTGGTGCTATCCAGTCTGGATGTAAGCATGTCTGGACCTCAAGTGACCCTTGAGTATGGAAATCACACCAATCAGAGGCTGTCCTTGAATCAGTGAGTTGGAATAGACATAAGTGATCACCTATTGCTCTTTTTATGTTTTTGTTTTCTTAGGTGCACAGAGTGAAGATGGTCAGATATGTGTGTATTTTTTTAAAAACCACTTGAAGAAATACAAAGTTCCTTTGTCATGGGAACGAGCCAGAGTACGGACACAGAAGGAGCTACAGCTAAGTCCAGGATGGTGAGGTCTATGTTTAGTATGAGTTTCTGTTGCTGTGTTAAACTGCTTCCATCCAAAAGTACAACATGGAAGTTAACATCCTGTAACACCAGATCCAGCCCTGCTGTGGGTTGACCCTCTGATCATTTCCCTGTCATCTCACAAAACTGTTCTAGGGCAGAGTTACAGGCGCCTTACTTCATTTATCAGGTGAACCTGACCCTAAAGTCATATAAACTGGTATCTTACCTCACTTACAAAAAAATCACCAAAGTGTGAGCATACATAGCCTTGCAACCTATTAAAAAACTCCTGAGTAGGATAAACAATTAGTTAAAGTCTATTACTGTAATTTGTTATAACAACAAATGATATTTCAGTATTTTTGAAATACATTTCATAAATTTTATTCTGAATCCTGATAAAATATATTGTCATATTTGGGTAAAAAGGTTCTTTTCTCTTACTGATTATGAAATTTTAAAGTTTTTTTCATTAAAAAAGTTCCTCAACTTGGTAGGAGCTATTTATCTACTATACAATTACCAAAAAAGAAAACAAACTCTTGAGACATTAGAAAGAATGCATAGAAACCAGCATAGGCTGTCCCTTTTGTCCTGACTACTGCAGGGACATGGGATAGATGAACACATATTAAAAGCAGAAGAGTTATTTCTAGATAATACAGCTGTCCATAGTCATCAACAGTTAGGGCCTAGGACTGGCTAGAAGTCAGCAGGTGATCAGACATGACCTAAACCTATATAAATATTCTTACAATGTTCTTGAAATACAGTGGTAGCTTGGATCATGAATGTTTTTGTTTGTGATCAGTTTGGTTTGTAAATAGAAGCATTTGGCAAAATTTTGTTTTTGTTTGTAAACTCTGAATCTGGTGACAGACCTAACCATGGCCATCTTTCCCATACGAATATGAATGTAGCCATCTTTTCTAGACTTGTGGACCAAAGTAAGTTTGTGAATCAAGGTACCACTGTAGTCCATAGCATGAATGGACAGGAGAGGTCTGAACCCCTCTGTGGAGGAGTGCTCAGGACCCTTTATACCATGGAAACTTGATAAAGGAGGTACAGGCTCCTTTTTCATTGGAGGGTGTAGTAATGTTAGGATGTCAGTTCTCAAGTCATAAAGTGAGGGCATTTCTTATCAAAACATCAATAGAATTTTCCCAAATCGATTCTAAAATTCTTGAGGATAAGAAAGTGTGTAGCAACTGCTGAGAAAGTTTTGAGTATAAATACTAAGGAGTACCTACTTACTTGGCCTGATATCACAAACATACAGTACCTAAAACATACAGTGATACTGAATAGACAAATGGATCAGAATAGAAAGTCCCTGAAGCAGAACCATATATGATGTGTCTTACTAATAGTGAAATTATTTGAGAAAGGATAGACATTGGTATCTGTTTAGGAAAAAATGATAAAACCTCCTCCCAGTACTTGCAAACATTATTTCCAGAAAGATTCAAGAATTAAATGTAAAGAAACAGTATGTTGGCAATATTCGCGAAAAACCAACTTGTTTATAACTCTGGAATGGGCAGCAAGACACAGAATAGAGAAGCTCTGAGAGCCCAGCTGTCTCAGGATTGTGGAAGCTTCCAGGAGCAATAGACAAGTGTCTCTTCCTGCTGCTGCTGCTGCTGCTGCTGCTGTTGCTGTGTGAGGGTCACCATACAGAGTAGGACTGCTTTCTGCTTCAGGCAGGACTGACTCGAGTGTGTACTCCCAGTAGGGGGTGGGTCTGAGGCATGTGTTTTCCCAAGGTGAGCTCCTGTGTGGCTGTGTGCACATACCTCACGTGATGCTATAGGGATCCTTTCGTCCTTTTCACTGATAAAAGGCATTTCAAAACATGTATTTACAGTTTGGAGATAAAGACTTTTCATCCTGCTGCAAGCAGTTTTCCCACTCCGTTACTTAACGTGCATTGTAAAGGGAAGAGGAATGCAGAGTGCTTCCGACTGAGGCGAAGTCTCAGTGCAGAAGATTTGGTGCGAGGAGCTTCTGCTGAGGAGCTCCTGGCAGAGTGTCTGTCTAGCAGCCTGCTGCAGGAGAAAGAGGACAATAAGAGGTGAGACTCTTTCCCTTTGAGTTCATGTATGTTCTTCAGTCCGTTTCATGAAAAGAGAGGAAGACTGACTGTTATCTAGTTGAGTCAAGACAGCCAAGGTAGAGAAGGGCAGCTGGGTTAGCAAGGATTATAGTGATGTGAGTGTTTTTACAAAGGTGAGTCAAACTTACAAAGTGTAAGTTCTTGAATGACAGACCCCTGTTTTATTATTTAAAATTGATTTCATTGATTGCTTATTATTGAAAGTTAGCATCAGATTTTTAGTAGGGGATATGCATGGCCAAGTCCACTTAGAGTGAGTACTGAACAGTGGCGGGCTGCTCTCTGCCCATGGCCAACCGCTTTCTTCCCATGGCTAGTCTGAGGCTTCTGTGGCTTGTTCCACCCTTGGTGGGTGGGAGCTGGCTCTGACCTTTGTCTGCATTGCTACCTTCCTCATGTACACCTTGTCTTACACCCACCCTTGGTGACCTTATTCTCAGATTTACTGAGAATAGAACTAGAAAGGAAGAGTGTACATCCCATCACCTCCACTACTCTACCCAGCCATATCTCGCAGCCTCCTTACGTCTGTCCCATGTCCTTTAACCCTTTTATTAATGGGGAGGAGAATTGTCTTCAGTGGTGGCACTCATGCCAAAGCAGGTTTGTTATTGAAAGCTCTAGAAGGTTTGCCATCACTGACCTAGCTCACTGCCTTTAATTCCAGCTTTAAGGGGAAGCCCCTGATAAGTTGGCCCTCTCCTTGGACCAGGACCTCATCTCCCACCCACTCGAGGGCACTCAACCTTTCTTATGTCATTTTCCTCCCCTGTACTAGGTCGTGCCCATCAGTGTACAAACATGAAGACATGGTGGCATTTCCTCCTCTTGGCCCCGATTCCTCTTTACTGCTAGTCAACTTAGCAGTAAATCCCCTCAAGTATTCTTGTGGTAACTTAGCTTCTCTATCCTGACATCCCACACATGGCTGAACATGGCTATGAACCCCCATTCCTGGAGTGATCCACCCTTTTGGTCCTTCCTCCTTGCTTCTGGGATGTCACTAGTCTCCTCCCAGGACCTCCCTGCTGGTTCTTCCTTAGTCCTCAGCTGTCCTACCGGCTTACTCTTTGAATGTCACTTCTGTGTCATCTATACCTGCTTCTTCATGGTTTCATCCACTTTTATGGATTTTTAAATAATAGCAGTATTCTGACAACTCCACGAATTTTCATCTCAAATCCTGAGTTCTTTGAACTCAACATGAATATACTACCACTTTTGAAATCTTCCTTAGACATCTACAGGGTGACCAGTAGCCCTTGCAAAGTTAATTCAAAGTCATAACTATATATTTCCCATGTCTGCTTGCCAGTTTCCCTTCAATCAGTTCCTCCTTCAGTGATTATCTCTGTTGGTGACAACTCCATCCTTCCAGCCACCAAGGCCTGATGCCTTAGTATCTTTTCTTATACCTTGACCATTCGGAAATCCTATGGGCTCTTCTGAAAATATACTCAGAATCAGACCATTTGTTAGGACATCTATGGCCACTTCCTGGTCCAGGCCACTGTCACTTTCTTTGTGGACTGTTGGAGTAGGCTGCAGTCTGGTCTTAGTTGACCAGTGGGTATCTGTCAATATAAGGAGTCATGTTACTCCCTACTCATAGACTGAAAAGTGGCTTCCTCTTTTACTTGAAATTAGTGGCAAATTCTTTGTAAGGGTGGCCAGTTATTTCTTCTCTGACCTCGTGAGTTTGCCGTTCCTCTTGCATGATACTCTCAAGCCACTGTTACCTGTCCAAGGCTGACCTCTTGTATACTCCAGGCCTCTGCTCAAACATCTCCACTAGGCCTTGTGTGTCCCTACCTTCCCTATATCCATGACTCTGTTTTCTCATCTTCAGACTTTCCCTTGCTATAGGTTCCTTGTTTCTCTCCCCTTACTAAAGGATAAGCTGCTGAGGCTAGAATGTTGTTTTGGTTTTGTTTTGCTTTGTTATTGTTTTTGGTTTTTTTGAGACATGGTCTCACTGTATAGTCCAGACTGACCTTGAACTCATTGCCACCTGCCTCAGTGTCCCTATTGTTGATATTACAGGGGTGTGCCACCAAGCCTGGCAGCCTTGTCTGTTGTGTGTCTTGCTATATTGTTGGTACTTAGAATGGTCCCTCACATTTGATGGATGCTTGATCAATATATGTTTGGAAAAATGAACATCATGATTTCTAAAAGTAGGTTTACCTAGGTTTGTATAACTTAAGTGAGTTTGGATGATTTTTCTTTTTCTTTTGTTGTCCTGAGGACTACACCCAGGGCCCTCTTGCATGCTAGGCACATGGGGGTGTGTGTGTGTGTGTGTGTGTGTGTGTGTGTGTGTGTGTGTGTGTGTGTGTGTATTTGAGAGGGTATCTTGCTGTTGCCCAGCCTGCTCTCAAGTTCAGATTCTGGCCTCAAACTCACGTGATTTTCCCCCTCACTTGATTATAAATGCATGCCACTCACCTTGCTTCAGATTGTCTGTCTTAAAAAGAGCAGTATGTGGAGATAGCTCTGTGGCATGTTAGGTAGTAGTGGGATATTATTTTGAGTTAATTTAAAATTGTAAGTAGCAATCCATGTTTGGATGAATTCATCAAGAGATAAGAATAAAGAAGGTAGCTGGGCATGGTGATGCATGCCCACTCCATAGACGTCATTCCCGGCACTTGGGAGGCTGAGGTAGGAGGAGCACTTCTAGTTCAAGACCAGCCTGGGCTACAAAGTAAGCTCAAGGCCAGCCTGAACTGCATAGTGAGACCCTGTCTCAAAAAAGAAAAAAAAAAAAAAGGCATAAAACCAAAGTAAGTCAAAAGGAAGATAAGCCAGGTGAGAGAATTATAATATTAAGTAACATGTAGAATAAGCGAGACAATTATAATATTAAATAACATATAGAAGCAGTTTTTGGAGTATTGCCACCTTTCTGATTAAGTATAAATTGAAGTTATAAATTAAAGAGAATGAAATTTTTAAAAGTATGCCTTTGCTTCTCAGTTAATGCTAGTTCTATCCTTAGCAAAAGCAGAGGTATTGAAAAAGTAAAAGTATACCTACAAAGGAAATAAATAAAAGTTAGCATTTTGCTTCTTTGTGCTTAGATGTTTCTGAATTCCATGATCATATACTATTTCAGGTTTGAAGATCAGCTGCAGCAGTGGTTGTCTCAAGACTCCAGAGCATTCACAAATTCAATTTCCCTTCCCCTCTACCTTCCTCAGACACTAGTTTCCCTTCCTCAAACTGTTGAATCTATGGTGAAAACATCTACAGCCACTAGCCCACAGGTGAGAACAGTACATTTAGTATCTACATTAAAATAAAAAACTCCAAACGTTAGCATCACCTAGACTTATTTTGGGATTAACATTCTCTGAGAAAATTAATGAATGATGAAAATTAATGAATAATGAATGGGATTAACATTCTCTGAGAAAATTAATGAATGATGAAGGTACATTCACAGAAGTCAAGCGCCTCAGCCTACAGAATAGGAGCACAACTACTTTTCAAAGCTAATTCTAGCTCTAAAGCCCAGAACCAATCAGTGCCACCACTTCCTCACTGGTTAAAGAAGTGGAGAATTTTAACGGCAGGTAGGTGCTGCTAGACTGTTGCAAATGGTTTTCTTGGAGTGGATGTAGGAAGTCTCTCAATAAGGGTGGAAAGCAAGTTAAGATGCTAAGATGACATACTGCTTCCATGTATCCTTTAGTAAATGTATACCTTAAAAATATATGTACCCTTTGACTTATTTTGAAGAAACTGTCAAGATACACACAACAATTAATGTCTGAAAATGTTGACTGTAGCAGTGATTATGTTGCATAAAAGTGGAAACAAAGTGACTATCTAAAGATGGGAGGTGAATTCATCATAGAACATATAAAAATGAGTGACATTGGAAATTATCCATGTACAATACAAAGAGAAACAAACCTTGCGTAGATGATACTTGTCCTGTGTATGTACTAGCAGAGACTGGAAGGCTGTGTTGGATGTTAAGAGGGTATCTGGTGAGCTCAACAGGCTCCAGATGAGATTAGCACATACCAGATCTAGTCCTTCACAGAGCACAGTCTTCGTTTATTGGTATCTCAAGGCTATTTCTGGTTTTTATTCAAATAGAATGCAAGAACAAGGGAACAACTGCAGCTGTCAGAAGCAACAGATACATCTCTGACGGAACGCTTAAAGCATCTGGAACGGCTGATCCAGAGTTCAAAGGAAGAGGAAGTTGCCTCTGAGTTCCATCTGTCTGCGTTGCTGGACATGGTGGACATTTAAATAGTCTGACGTGAGGGGAGGTCTTCTCTCCAGAAGAATTTCTCCTTTTAAATTATGTTATTTTCAGATGTTTGATGCACGATTATTAATCATGCTGGTAAACCATTTGAATCTAATAATAGCCGTTTTCAGAATGAAAAGTTTTCCATTATGCCATCTTTGATATTCTTGTTTCATGATCTCCTCAGACTGTCACCCACCAGCACATGCTCTGAGGGAGTTTGCAGCTTACATTTCCATGTGTAGTAAGTGATGAATTTTCTCAGCAGTCTCGGTGTCTGATTTTATTGACAGCCCTTGCCTGCCAGGCCCATCCAACTCACATTAAGCCAATAGATATATACCTGCATAGCTGTCTTAATGATGTACATCGACACGTATTCATGGGTTGGAAGCAGGGAAAGATGGAAAAGTGATGTTATGAAAGTCCAGAGGCACCCCTTTCATTGCATGGCTAAGTGAGAGGCCAGCAAGGTCAAACCATATTTTGAGTGCTGTGAGAACCAGTTGTTGGAGGATATTAGATAAAAAAGTGACATAGATACATGTTCTTTTAAAAATGGCAAGTGGGCAGATGGCCAGCATGAGGCAAAAATCTTGGGAGTACTGCAACCAGCTGGGTTGAAGAAGAAAGGTATAATCCTGCATTTATTAGCAGTTAGTATGGAAAGGAGATAAATTTCAGCCATATACAGAACAGTATAGACTTTGGTAATGTTGTGTATGATCATTTATCTCAAACTGGCAGTCAGCATCTCCTGACTACAGTCCTGTGTCCTCCAGATTCTCTTAAGACTGTTTCATGTTTTCTGGTTCTCTTCAAACCTCTATTATTAGATAATGGCCTCTCCCCCTATTTCATTGAGAAAACAAAAGCACTAAGAAGACTTCCTCTTCTCACCACTACCAAATCCACTGGCCAGTCCCTCTTGTAGGAATTTCCCAATAATTAAGGACTTAATGTATTTCTTTCTTTTCTGGAATCAAACTTAGGACCTTATGCTTGCCAGACAGGCACTTGTGTCTATTTCTTATCTTTTTTTTTTTAAGACAAAGTTGGCCTCCAATTTGTGATTAGCCTCTCGAAAGTGCTGGGATTATAGGTATACTTCACCAGGCCTGGCTCTTTTTGAGTATGTTAATTGTGGATTGAACCCCCCAGGGCTTTTTCACTAAGCTGCAGACATCTCCAGCCCTTTGTTGTTTTTTATTTTATAGATAAGGTTTTACCAGGTCACTAAATTGTCTAGGTGGGGCTTGAACTTCTAACCCTGTTGGGATAACAGACGTGATATCACACTCCAATTTAATGCCAGTTCTTAATCTTGATTTTATACATTGTTGATTTCCTACACTGGGTGAGCAGTTAGCTTTCATAAATCTTCTTCCAAGTTTATAATCCTGACACATACATCTACATTTCTTCTCATGTTAGTTTAATATGCTGGCTGCAGTCCTTAAAGAGTTCAGTGTGCCTGTATATTTACCATTAGCTGTTGAGCCATGTATTTTATATTTCCTTTACAAACAGTTGATTTTCCTAGAGTTAATTGTTGCCTCTTTCCTTTTTTTTTTTCATTTGTTTGGTTTTCTATGTTTCTGTCACTACTCCCCGAAACTCAGCCCTAACCATAAATCTTGCAACATAGATATAACATATCAGGTAAAGTGCTAGCTCAACATTCTTGAAGATAATCTTCAAGGAACTGTTTCCTGTCCACAGCTTGGATATTTGGATACCCTATCATACCTTCTTGATTTGGTTTTTTATTTTGATAGAGCTTATGGTCTAGTAGCTTTCTGAGCTTCAATATCTAAAATATTTGTATTTGTACCCTTATAATTTGATTCATCATTCGAATCAGAATAGCATTTTAGATTGAAAATCATTTGGCTGTGTTTTTGCTTGTTTCTTAATTTGAAGATCAATTCGTGTTCTCAGATTTCTCAACCACATATAATACTCGATGAGCTGACGACCTCTCACCTCCTGCCCAATTTACTGTGCTTGGTATTTAGTAGTGCTTTTTTTCTAGCCTCTTTCTCCACCCCCCAACTGCCCTAAACATACCTTAAATTGAGAAGGATTCAGCTGGGCAGCCTTCTCTTGGGATTCCAATGCAGCTAAGCTGCAGATGATGCTGAGGCTGCAGTCATCTGAAGGCTTGTCTGGACTGGATGTCCAAGATAAATCCTTGCACAGCTAGAGGTGCTTCTGCATTGTTCTTTCAACTGCTTGGCTCATGCTGGCCATGGAATTTTGAGAAACTTAATAGCAGCTTGTTGAAGCGCTCTGGTGGGCAGTTTACTAGCTCCTAGGGTTTTCTGCTTTTTTACTAGGTTCCATTTGCTAGTTTTTGTAGATCTTGTCTTACAGACTAATGCTTCAAATCTTCCCACTACTGCTTCACCCTATCTGCTGAGTGGGAGAAGCAGGACAGGGTTCTAGAACAAGCATAGAGGTTACCTCATTTCCTTTGATTTCAGTGGTTTCAACTATGCTTCCTTCAAGCCCAAGTTTTCACTCCATGTTTTCTTAGTTTACCTCCTCACTGGCCACTAACCCTTTAAATTAGAAAACTTTGCAACCCTAGGGCTCATCTTAGAACTTCTATTGATGTCCTTCCAGATCCTTTTTTTTTTTTGTACCCAGGATCTATGTCCTGGTTGATGTTTTCCAATCATGATTTCAGATACCACTTGGAAACAGATAGACTCTGTCCTGAATACTTTCTGCTCAACATTTCCACTTCACTAGTGAATATCACTGTAAAATATGTCCTAGTCTGTTTCCAATCCAACCTTTCCTGTTTGAATAAATGATGCCACTGTATACTTACTCAGGCCAAAACTACTTGGGTACGAGGTGAGAAATTTTTTTCCCCATGATTGCCTCTTGATATTTATTTCTGAATTCGCCAACTGGTTTTAATTTTTTAATATATTAGAGTATTATTTTACTCATGAAGAGTCCAGTTCAGCAAAGTATCAATTTGCTCTTTTTCCAGTTGAAACCTCACCCCTCACTTAAAGAGATTTTTCCCCTCGTTTGTCTAGCTTTGGTAGACTCTCAACATTTGAGATTATGGAGTCCCTATTCCCACTCTTTAACGTTTCTACTCGGAGGGGCTTCAGGCCTGTTTCCAGAGAAACGGAGTGTTCACTCGGTTAGTGAATTTGGGAGAACAGAGGGTCTCATTTGCTCAGGCTTCTTTGCCAGCCTTTCTGGGGTCGCCATAATGGGCACTGTGGGGCGCACGGTGGCCCAGAGGCTGGAAGGTGTTTGTTTGGCTTAGGAGTGAAGCAATTACCAGAATTTTGCTCTAACCTTGTCCTCCCAACCATTTACTTGTGCTCCGCAAGGTTGTTTCCAGACCCGCCCTTTTTTTTTTTTTTATAATTTTATTTAAAGAGGAAAAAACAAAACAAAATAAAACAGAATAAAGG
>PVJX010025253.1:0-27141 GCA_004027295.1 Dolichotis patagonum | reverse complement strand
AAGTTGTGGCATTTTTATACAATGGAGTACTACTCAGCTATAAAGAATGATCACATCGAGATATTTATAAATAAATGGACACGACTTGAGACCATTCTCTTAAGTGAAATAAACCAAACTCACAAGGGTAAATACCATATAATCTCCCTAATATGAGATTTGATAAGAGTATATAAGACTTTATGGTAAGCATGAGCCCCCATCTCATAGCTTCAAAGTCATTCAAAGTTTTAAATCATCAGTTGGAATGGTGTTATCCTGTTTTGTTTGACTATATCACACGTGATGATATGAACAGCTGTTTTGAAGAAAACATTATGACAGCTATTGCTGATTTAATATTATCCTTCTTAGAAGTCCTACCATGCTTTTTTTGTTCTATTGCCATTGGTTCTGTCTACCACATTGTGTCTTATTGGAATTTGAATATGTGCGATAGTTCAAACAAATTTTTTTCTTTTTTATCAAAAATGAGATATTATAATACCCATTGATCATTTTCTGTTATTCAGTTCAGAAAGCCCTGGAATTCTTTCACTATACGCATGGCTTTATACTATTGTGTTATGTTTGATATTATTGTAATTGAAACTATGCTCAACTATAGCAGAGTAAGAGATATGGTGTTAGATACTGTTGATGTCCAGTTGACTTAATGTAAAGTACTGTGTTGCCTATTTTGTCCTGTTCTGATCTGCTCTGTACTGCCCCCTTTTGTTTTATTCTCTTTTAAATTTAAAAAAAAAAAAATGAGTGCAAGTGGTGGCACATTCCTGTAATCACAGCACTCACAAGGCTGAGGCAGGAGGACTGCCATGAGTTCAACGCCTGCTTAGGTAACATAGTGAGTTCAAGGCCAGCCTGGACTATGTAGCGAGGCCCTGTCTCAAAAAATAAAGAAGTGAAAGCAGAGCCTGGAGTCTGAGGCACTAGCCCAGCCTCTGGTCTGTTGAGAATGGAAATAGCAAGGTTGGCAAAGGGGACTTGAGTTCTTTTCCTTCTGCACTGGCAGGTTCTTGCTAGAGGCCTCACAGTACTTTGTACTAGCTCCAGCAGTGACTTTGCCAGGGGATGCTGGCAGAGCTGTGTTCTGGGTGTAGGACTGAGGGTCCTCATGGATAGGGCTCTCTGAGCTACCGGTTCTTCATCCAAGGTGTCCAACTGCACATTGCTACAGAGATGCTAACCCAGAAAAACCACAGAATTGAGACCTTTTAAACAAACCCATATAGCACATACATTGTTATACCCAGGCTCAGGGAAATCACACAGTGTTACAAAACCAACAAGTGCAACAATATAGTGTTTAAGCATAGTCCTATGAGAGTATATCTCTACCTCTACAATAAATTTGAGAATATTTTCATAACCCTGTATCCACTAGTCATTTTCTGTTCCCCGGACATTTCATTTACTGTATTTGAAATGACATATTATGTGTTTTTTTGTGTCTGGTTTCATTTACTTAGCATGTTTTCTAAGTTCATTTTGTAGCATGAATAAGGCATTTCTTCCTTTACATTGTTGACTCATATTCCATTGCATCCACTCATCATGTGATGGCCATTTGAGGATTTCTAGTATGTTGCTCTTATGAATAATGCTTCTCTAAATGGTGTGCAAGGTTTTGTGAGTTTCATTTCTTGTGGGCATATGTTCGGAAAGCAATTTTGGGAGAATTTAAACAATTTAAAGTGCAAGACATCTCATTTTTATTATTCTTCTTGTGATTGTTTCTAGTTCCCATTAGTGTCTGACTTGTTTCGTGATGACAAGGATGCCATTCCTGCCACCACGTCAGCTGGGAAGGGATCATCTTCAAAGATCAACATTCGTGCTGCCAAACCTCCCATGAAGGCCTCCAACAAAGACCACAAAAAAACTGTGGGCCATCAGGTCAGCTCCAGGCTCGTGGATTAAAGCCATAGCTGTGGTGTGTGTGGCGGGGGTGGCCTCTCCATAGATATGGCTACAAGGGCAGGAAGGCCACGGTAGCCTTGGTGCCAATGGCCTTGGCCACCTAGGTCAAGCTTCTTGTTTTTTGAGGAGGAAACTCCAAAATCTTCATCAGAGAGAACTAACAGAAGAACAGGGGAAGAAATGAGGACAACCCTAATCAATGCATGAATCACTAAGGCACAGCCACAGTGATTAGCTTAGAGGGAGGCAGAGTGTAGAGAGGAAAGTTAAATAAGCCCAGGGGTGAAGACACTTCCAAATAACTCCTTTCCTCTAAAGCCTCTCTTGGCATTCTGCCCAATGCATCTCCAGAGAGAAGCCCTTGGCTACCACCATATACATTTATTCTTGTGTATTTGCCAGTTCTGGGTATCTTATATGCATACAATTATTGCTAGGATGCTGCGCCATTGGGTGTCAAGGCTGCAAGGCCACAGTGCACAGCTGTCACCTCTCTTATCTCTCAGCATTCACTTGCCTTTTCATCTCACTTGATCCCCATCCCTGGGAATTAAGCATATTAAGAGATGGTCTCTGCTCCTTTGGTTTGAGAAGGAAGGACTTGATTTTTGGTCTCAGCAAGGTAGCAATGTTAGCTGGAATCTGACCACAGGTTTGAGTCTCTTCCTTTATTCTTTTGGACTAATAGTAATAATAGTAACAACTATTACTGTCACCACCGGTGTGTGAGTTTTTGTTTATCTTACATTCAACAAAATGTTAAAAATAACCAAATTCTGGCTTTTGCCTCCCCAGTTCCGCAATTCACTGAATCGCCTCATGGAGACCTTAAATGCCACAACACCACACTATGTCCGCTGCATCAAGCCCAACAATGACAAGCTGCCATTTTAGTAAGTACCTGCTAGGCATGGACAAGCCCAAGGACCACATCCCTCCTCAGAGGTTCAACGAGAATGGGATGGGCCCGCTGTGCAGCACCAAGGGGAATGGGATGGGATTCTGCAGCTTCAGCATGGTGACTGGTCAGGTGGGTTTATGTGTGAACAGGCTGACAGATGTCACTGGGTTGCACCAGCCACTCTCCTGGATTCAAGAAGGTGAGAAGATACAGTTCTGCAGTTACCTTGGGGTTGCAGTGGTATTGAGTGTACATTCCTGAGTCAAATATGAGGATCATGTAGAAGTGTGCCATTAACTGTGGAAAGCCATGTCCCTCCCGTAAAATGTTAAATTTGGACATATGAGGATGGCAGGAGTTGGCTGAAAGGTCATTTCTGGCACTGAGGAAGCCAGCCCTCAAATATCACAGGGAACGTTAAGACACAAAGCCAGTCCTGCTTCTCACATTGCCTCTGCCACTGCACTCCCAGGTTATCTACTCTTACCTCGTCACACTCATTACCTCTACCTTGAAATTGTTCCTTGCAGTTCTGTCCACACTCATTTGGCTAACTTCATCCAAATCTATGTTAAGAGTAACTCTTAAATATCTTTGCCTATCTTGCGTTTCTACCAAATTCCAGACTAGTATTTCTGCATGCTGCCTACCGCCTCCTGGGTCGCCTCACATTCAACATGATTGAGACCACACTCTTGATCTTTTGCTTCCAAAATGATTGTTCTTGCTTTGCTCTCTGCTTTAGCGAACAGTGTTACTGTTCCTGACATCTCATTCATCCCCCAAACCTGATTCCCCAAGTGAGAAACCTGAGTCACTCTAGGCCAACTCTGTCCGGCAGGATCTTCTGTGATGATGGAACTGTCCTGTACTTGGCATATCCAGTGTGGTAGCAGCTAGTCGTGTGTGGCACTCAGTGCCTGAAATGTGGCTAGTGTAGTTGAGGAACTGAACGTTTCATTTAAATGTTACATTCCCACAGGTGACGAGTAGCTACCACATTGAACAACACAGCTCTTGATTCTCCTTTACTCCCATCGTCCGGTCATTGTTAAAGTCCCATGAAATCTCCATGAAACTTTAACTCATTGTCTCTCTTTTTTTCTTCTCCTATCTCCTTGTTTCAGATCCTGTTCATTTCTTTTTCCTTTAAAATTTTTATGAACATGTATCAATTATACATATTAATTGGGTTCAGTATAATAATTCAGTATCTTTATACAGCAACCACTGATCAAATCCAGCTGCCCTTTATTCACATTCACTCTCATGTGGAATCAAGGAGTCAACCTGACTGACTGCAATAGCCAGGCCACCTTCATTCCTGCCTGCAGGACACCCCAGGCATTAAAGCAGCTTCTTGCCCACCTCAGCAGCTCCTCTTCCCTGACTCCAGGCCTCCATGTGCCAGTCCCTCTGGCCTGGAAACATGTGTTTTTAACTTTTCTAATACAGTTTATTCCCACCTTTCTTTATGGTAAGACCAAAAGGGAAACTATGGAAATTTCTTTCTGTGAAATCATTTTGGCAACTCTGACTCTCAGACTGAACATTTGAACTGCCTTCTGCATTTGCTGTCATTTAATAAAGCCTGGGCCCTCCCCCTTGGGCCTCGTGGTGGAAGAGGGCCAAGGAGACAACAGTGAGTCAGTCTTCTCTGAAGTGTGCTGACTGCTCACTTTCTTTTTTCTTCTACATTCTGAGATGCGCCTTGGAGCCCTGCACCCACCGATGTGGCATCTGCTTACTGGTTGGCTACAGAACAGAAGCTGATGGAAGAGCAGTGTGTGTGCAAGATGCAGATTGTGTGTGAAGGGCTCAGTAACATGAAGGGCCTGGGACAGCAAAGATGCTGCTCAGTACATGTTCTGCCCCAGCCAGCTGTGACCCTGGGCAGTTCATTGACCAAAGCCTGGATCTTCCAAGTGCCAAGTACTCTGTGGGTTTCCTTCCCTTTTTCTAAGACCCTCCTTTGCCTCCAGGACCAAAATTTTTCAACAAATATAGAGAATGGGAAGAATAAAAAACAGTAGTGAACCAAATCAGAAAGCCTAAATTCTTATTCAGGCTCTCTGCTGATTATTTGGCTAATCATAAAGCGGTCTTTTATTGTCTTTGTTGCATTGCTTTACCTGTTAATTGTGATGTTAGATTATCCTGATGAAAAAACTCAAGGAGATAATGGGAATTGCTTATAAGAAGTATAAGCATTAATATGGTTAGAATTCTTGTTAGTGACATTAGACGGAAATTATTGTATCATTCTTCCCATTCCTTATAAATTTCTCAGTATTAGTACTATCAATATTTCAGGTCATAATTATTTGTCATAAGGGATTCTCTTGTGCATCATAGAATGTTTAGAAGCATCACTGGCCTCTACCTACCAGATACCAGTACTGTTCTCCCCATTGTGACAAACATGTTTTTAGACATTGATCATGTTCCTTGGGGAATAAAATTGCCCCAATAAGAACCACTGTCCTATACTGACTGTTTTGATAACGTCTTATTTTTCTCTCTGCTTCCTTTATTCAAGAACGTTCTCTCATACCTCTTATTAGGAATCAGGATAGGACATACAAAATGACATTTGGAGTGACCCATCACAAATAACTGACAGCATCCCAGGAATGACTCTCGGTAGCCCTGTGAAAGTGCTACTGGATTAGAAACAAAAAATAAACACAATAAAAGATCTTTCTTCACCCAGTGAAGAAGTGGCCTGGGGTGAATGTCATAATCTAGAGTCATATGGAAAAGGACCAGGTTTCTTGAAAGTCAGCCCACTGGTCCCAGGATCTTGGGATCTTAAAGCTGTACTTATAAGAAACTGCCAAGCCTGAAAAAGTAAAAGGGCTGATTGAGTGACATCTGACTGCAGAGGTGGAGCCCAGCTCTGACACCATGAGATCCTCACTCTACATTCAACAAGCTCCAGGCTCTGTTGTTCTGCACCTTGTACTAGGAGGGGAAAGTGTAAACCTGCAGTTTATCCCCATGTATCTTTTATGACCTGAATTAGATGCTAATTGTCCTCACCAGAGACTTCCAGAGCTTAATAGCAGAAAGCCTGGTTTCCCGCTCTTCATCAATCCATAGTGATTTGCAGGCAGGCAGGCAGTGGGGAGATGGGCTTGACAGGGAGTTTTCTGTACTACTGAGATTAGAATATAGAAGACTGGCTTTCTTTACAGCTCCCTGAGGTTATACAAACAGGGAAAGAGTGGCAATATCTTATTTGTATCATGTCTTTTTGCTTTTCTCTAAAAAGTCCTTTTTTTCATATCATTTGATCATTACAGCATAACTTCTAAGTTACAAACAAGCAGATGTCCTCAGCACCCATTGAGTGAATGAGGAAATGTGCTATGGAGAGATCATGTCTACTGCAGAGTGACACCAGCTGATAGTGGCAGAGCTGAGGCTGACCCATGTTTATCCCTTCAGCCCAAAGCACACAGGATGATGCCTTACGAAGGCAGAGCAGTAGTGAGGAATGGAGTGATTTGGCTGAGCTTCTGAAGCAGTGAAGTTAAGGCTGAGCTTGCTTGCTGAGCTCTAGGCACGGTGTGCAGCTCTGACAGCACACACACACACCCCTCATCCCCAACAGACTTTTTCTGTGTTGTGTGGGGGTAGAGACATCCAGCAAGCCATTGCCTGACCATTAGATAGTTGACAGGTGGGATGCACAGTGTCCGCAGACCATGATGTAGGGGGATACAAGAGAAGGGAGGGATGGAGTGGCTAGAAAGAGAAATTGTTTTGTTTGTTAAGGAAGGAAGTGGTTATTAGGGAGTATCCATTTATTGTCCACTAAAAAAAAGTGGTGAGAGGTCCTAATGGGAGTGGGGACCCTTCTCCCTTCTGTGAGATGTCACAGATGCTTCGAGGCATGCTGCCATCTCTACCATGTATAGTGGGATGAGTTCCTTGTAGATGTACCAGGCAGAGATAAGGCACCAGTGATCATACGATTGCTATGATGAGGTGTAGAGTCTGGGGAGGGAGCCTCACAGTCCATAGAACACCTTTGCACTCATAACTCAGGGTGCAACTGCCTGCCCTAGAGGTAAAATGAGCAAATACTAAATAGTAAAGCCTGTACCCCAAATGCTATGCGTGGTCCCCAGGAGTCTTTATGTCTAAAGCAATGCCTTACAATATTGATCAAGGGCCTCCTCTGCTCCCAGAACTTGTGCTATATCCTATGGAAGACTAAAAAACTGCATAGGGTGTGTACCAGAAAATAATATGCATGCAGTCCTATAAGACCTTATCACTGGAGGAGCTTTGATTCTGGTGAAAAAGATGAAATTGTCATACAAAGTAACAGTCTTGTTTGGGACCGTGTAAAATTCAGCACCTGGTTGTGTTTTACACTCTCAGTGAGGCCGATGGCATTCTGGATTAACCAGAAAGACGATTAAACTGGGTGACAGGAAAACATAGGACATGGGCAGGCTGAGGAGAGGAGTGAGGAATGAAAGCAAGCACAGGCTGTGGTCTTTCTTGGGACCTGAAATCCATGACTCAACCAGGATGCAGAGTGTGCTGGAAGTGAAGTGGGAACTTGTATTGTCATCATGAGGGAGAAACCTGCTGAGCCCTGGCAAGCCCAAGGCATCATCTGCTAAATGCATATACAGTATGTACTTAATGGACTTTTGTGTCCTGGGCCCATGTGAAACTCAGCATTAGTGGTACAGGTTATAGATTGAGAAGGTAACAGAGAGATGAGAGGACAGACAGACAGGCAGCCCCATGGAGACAGATGAGTCTGCCAGCAGACCCCCTACATCCATCTGCAGGGCCTGTATTTGAGGGCCCTGGCCACTAGGAAGAGAACACCTGGGCAGTTGTGGAGAGTGGTGGCTCGGCAAGAGGCTGCCTGCTGGGCAATTGCATGTCCTGGAGTTGATGTAGCCCCTATTTCTTTTCATCCAGCAGGGCAAGCTGGTCACCTGGGCCTGGGCCTGGGCCTGGGCCTGGTTCTGGCCACAGCCACGCTGATGGTAGTCCTTGTTCCTGCCTTTCCATTTACAAAAGAGGAGGAACAAAAGAAATATTCTTTTGCTGCATTTGAGATGCAGACAATCAGAAAGAAAGGGAACTTTATTGTGTTTCCCTGAGTGTCTTACACCACTGTGACCATGTTGCCCACAGTCTGCCTTGTAGCGTGCAGTACTGTGCCTTCTCCTCTCCAAGCACCACTGTCCTTAGGAATCCCACGTAAGGTCTGCGTTATTCTACAACGTCACACTCAATGTCTGTGTATAAATGAATACTAGCGTTTGGGTGCTAAGTTTGGCATCATAGGGCATGAGAGTGATTTAAAATAGGCCCATCTCTCCAAAGATAGATAAAGTTCTTCATCTATATGATTTGTTTTGGTTTTGGTTTTGGTTTTTTGAGACAAGGTCTCACTACATAGTACATACTGACCTTGAACTCACCATGTAGCCCAAGCTGACCTCAAACTCAAACTCCTGCTTCAACCTCCTGAGTCTGGCATTACAGGCATGCGCCACCATGCCCAGCATCTGTGTGATTCGTCAGTATCTGTCATGATCCTAGCTAACTATATATGCCCTGATTTTGTGCCAGGAGCTATTCTACTGACTCCCATGGGCTATTATATTTAATTTTCATAGTATCCTTAGAAAATGGGTATGTTGAATATCCTATCTCATACTGAGACCCAAAGATATTAATCTGGCCTCAAATTACATGTGCTGTTGCTAGTGGCCATGTTATGAGTCAAACCCAGGTACGCCTGGGCTGAAATTCACCTTTATAATCACCAAGCTAAATAATGCTTGTGGTGCTAAGTGTAGTGCTTGTGGTGCTAATGTAGGCATATAGCATAAGCTGTGAACATTGAATTGGGACACATGCCCACGTGGATAGAAACCAGACAGACTCTGGAGAGGAGGCAGGAATGAATGTTGGAGGATGGACAGTATTCATTTAGGCAAAGAAGGTTCACCCAGGTAGGGTTTAAGGATGTACGTAAGTGCCTTGTGCATGGAATTAAAGATGCTAACTGGTTCATTCACCTGCCAGTCAGTCTGTGCTTTACCTGAACTGTGCACACAACCATCCATACATGCTATGGGGAAAGGTGTGCTTTCCTTCTCTGCCATTATGTTATGTGTCAGCATGGCCACTCATCACTTGTCTTACTGTTTGACAGCTTTGACCCAAAGAGAGCCGTGCAGCAACTCAGAGCCTGCGGGGTCCTGGAGACGATTCGCATCAGCGCAGCGGGCTATCCATCCAGGTAATATGCTGCTGGCCACAGCCTCCTGAGCTGCTAGAGAGCAGCCAGAGTGCATCAATGCTCCAGGGAGTCCTCATATATACCGTTAACCCAGAACAGATCCTCACAGTTCCCACACCCCAGTGGCCCAGGCAAAATGCTGAAAGGAATAAGAATTTCAGTTTGACCTGAAGAATACGGGAATCAACAGTAATGTCCTTTGGGGCAGCTGTTCAAATTTCACATTGTCACTGGTCGAGGGTGATGAATGAGCTACAGGAGCAAAAGGGATTTCCTCTACACTCAACTACTACATATCCCTTTTTATCTTCTTAAAAATTTTATTATTTGGGTAAAATACAGTAATAGTTACCATCCTAACCATTTTTAAACATTTAGTAGCATTGTTGCACAATCATCACTACCATCCATTTCCAGAATGCTTCTCATCTTGCAAAACATGTAGCAAAAACTCCCTGTTTTAGTCTCTGTTTGTTACTATAACAAAATACCTCAAACAAGGTAACTCTGTGAAGAAAAGAGATGTATTTACTTAATAGTTTTAAGAAGCTGAAAGCCCAAGGCTCTGTGGAATGGATAGGTAGTATCATCAGACAAGAAGCCAAAGAGCACCTGGGATCCCACAGTGCCTTCTTAAAGTGGTGTCCCAGTTGAACTAAGGACCTTCCAGTATACCCCACCTCCTAACACCTCTACCCTGGTGACCAAACTTCCAACACATGAATCCTTGAGGAGTAAACTGTATGAACCACAGACCTTCCCATGCCCTTCCCCACTCCTGCTGGCCATCTTCTACTTTTCTCTGAATTTGACAGTTTATGGTGCCATGTATAAATTGAATAATGTAATATTTTTGCTTTTATTATAATGTCTTCAAGGTTTATTTGTAGTCATAGAATGTGACAGGATTTTCTGCTTTTTAAGGCTAATATTCCTTTACATGTCTATATCACATTTTACCTGGCCATTCATCTCTGGTTGGATTCATTTATCTTTTAGCATAGATTCCCTGTGGTGGAAAATATAATTTCATGGTCTAATGTGCATTGTGGATAAGCCACTGAAGCACTCCAAATCTGAGCAAGCCATGCCAGGACTATGGATTTCCTATGGATGCTTGCCTAAAGTAGGGGTGGGAAGCAAATGACAATTTTACTAGCTCACACCAAACAACATACCAGTGACACATAAACCAAGCACCTTCTGCTGTTAACTGAGACTGAATTGAACAGTGTAGCAGCCAAGAGCTATGATCCTGCCCACAAGGACCATCTGTCCTCAGAAGTCCCTTGTGTGTCAGGCTAGGAGGAGTCAGAAGTACGGATGAGGGGAGGTAGCATAGGCCTCCTCTCCACCTGTCATTTTCCCCTGCAGTGGAGGACCATTTCATATGCAGTAATTAATTACCCATAAACAGCTTAACCGTAAACAATTCCCAAATGTTAGCCCCAGAGAGAAGTTGCTGATGGAATTCAGAATTTGCATTTGACCTGGAAAGTATAAGAACTATCACTAATCTGCAACATCCAGGCAACTTTTCAATACCCAGCAGGATGATCCCTGGAGCCAGATCTAAGGCGATTAATTCTTTTCTTTTCAACCACGTCTTTCCTTATGTAGGGAAAGTTCTCATTGTTTGACTTTGGTGTCTTAAACACTGAGAGCTTAGTCACTTCCCTGTTAGGAACAGGGGCTAGCTTCTGCTTCTTAGATAAGGCTTGGCATTCCTTTTCTCAGTCTGCCCTGTGGTACCCACATCTCTATCTTTTGATTGAGGGGAGAGGGCCTAGGGCCGAGGTTAAGTGGCTCAGGTGTGAGTTCAAATCACTGACATTTCAGTCTCTGCTATAAACATGGGGTTCAGCTCTAACAAACTTTCATTTAGCTGAAGAGTTAGAAATGACCTTAGAGTGCTGCTGAGCTACTGATCTTCCAACTGAGTCCTGTGGGCAACCACTCCACTCTTAGCACTTCACTATTATGTCTATAGGACTCTCAAAACAGGTGTTATCTACTAAAGGCTTCTTTAGTTCCACCATTGTTAGTCTGCTATTTCTAGAATTGTGTGTTGCAACTTATTAATGGACCCTAAAATCAGTTGAATTGGGTTATGCCCAACATATTGTTTTTTATTGAAATAACTCGGGTTGGAAATTGTAAGAGAGCAGTTGTGGCCGAAAGAATATTGTGGCACAACTATTTCTCAGTGTTAGGTTAGGCAAGGTGCGTTGTCATCTAAGATGTCCTACAATGAGCCCCCAAGGGTGGGTAGCTGCTGGTGGCTAGGCTGGATCTACAGCCAGCACTGCTCTGCCTGTGCTATGTTGTCCTTGCTGACCATCTTACTGCTTATGTCCATGAAGTATTATCTTCCAAACACAAGTTTATCAGAGGAAGAAGGGGCTTGGGGGGGGGCAGTCCTGAAAGACTGCCCTCTGCCCCTGTGCCAGGCCCAGACCTGACATAGCACTAACTGCTCCTCATTTTCAGTAACATTTGGAGTCCAAACTCTGCAACTGTAGGTTGGGCAAGAGCTGAAATAGTCAAAGTGTATTGAACTCGGGCTCTGCAGAGAGGTCTGAGTTCAGGTGTTGGTTGCCACGCTTCTCAGTTGGGTGACCTTGCTCGTTAATAAACCTCTCTGAACCTGGATTTCCTTATCTTTAAAATGATTGTACTTACTTCATAAGTGTCATAAGAAATGGGATACAGTTCTCAGCACAGTAAAAGTATTTAAGCATTTAATAAAATATTCATAGTCATCCAAATATTGGCAAAAGTTGCCTCCCTATGGTATAAGTATCTAGGAAGACTATGTCTGTACCAGAAATTTCTAACTTTGATTTATGAAATCCCACTGCGTGTGGCTACCTTGAAAGAGTATCCTGAAAGTCTTAAGCAACTGAAAGGGTCAGTTCAAAAGCTATATAAAGGGGCTAATGGTGTAATTTAGTGGTAGAGCATGCCCTTAGTATGCTCACACACTTGTCATGCTAGACTCTCTAGGGCCATTGTAAAAGTAGGTTTGGAAAGCCAGTTTCTACCACGTGCCTGTGCTATGCCTGGAGGTAAGCAGAGAAACTCAAAGTATTCACCTTTGTGTATAACTCACCATTTTGTGTCTAATGGTGGGTTTGTAAAGTGGAAGGCATATAAATCACAGACCATGTCAAGCCATAGAGAAGACACAAGGGAAGCATGTGACAATAAGGTCACCTAATGCCAGGTGAAACCTTGGAGCCCATCTCAGTATAAATATCTTTAACCTATTTCATCAAGTTGGTTCTAACAGATGATATTAATGGTAGGACAAGTGACTTGGAAGAGATGTCATGCCAAGAGTATCTCCTTGTACATCAAGAAGAGGCTGAGAAGCCCATTAAGCTGACCTGGTTAACTATAAACCCTGCATAGACAGGAGTGTATACACATCTGCCATCTCAGATTCACCAGCTGAGCTTCCTCACAGCCTCACTGCATGAAGTTAGAGTGACGTGCATGTCACCCACACTCCTACTAGGTTTGCTGTCACTGTATGAAACAATCTGTGAGATAGGAGGAGGAGAAGGCTAACTTCTGTGTTCTCACAAGAGCTTCATGTGAAATGAGAACAATGTTTTGCCTTCATGAGGTCCTCCTTTCCCCGCTTAACCTCTCTCCTCCATGCCTACTGTATGGAGCATCCAGCTCTGAGCTGGCCCATGCCCACAAGAAACTCCCAGCTAGAAATAACTCAAGCTTGAAGCAGTTAAAGAGCAGCTCAACCAGATGTAAGTTCATAGTGCAAGTGTGAGAGGAGTGGAGACTTCTTGGATAAGATGAGGCTGGAGCTGAGCCTTAAAGAATGAGGAGGATTTGGATTAGTGGGGGGACAGCAGGAAAATGCCACCAGCTATGAAGCAGCACACTATCCCAGGGTGGACTGAAACTTAAAGAGGGCTGCTGTGCCCTCTCGGTGCTCAGTCTCCCAGATGCACCATGCTTGGACACCAGATGTGCTTTTCCTTCATCCAAGTAGACTCTTCTTGGCAACTAAAAGAACTCATGTCTGCCAAGTCTTTAGACCCATGTGGAAAGTGGCTTGTTCTACTGTTGATTCCACCTGACTACAGTCATAGTTGCCAGCCAAATCAAGATGCACACAACATGCTGGCATCTTACAAGTTTTTTTTTGTTGTTGTTGTTGTTTGTTTTGGGGGGGTTCCTGTTATCCTAATGGGTTTAGACTTCCTTCTAGCAGGTAATTACAAGTGCATCTGTACTTTGTGTAATTATAGGTATTACAAAAAGTGTAATGAAGGAAAGAAAGATATACTTCTGGTATCACAGAACATGTCTAAAGCCGTGACCCAGGACTCTCCTTCCATGTCTTCCTTACATTTTATGACTTAGCACATTTTGCTGAAGGGTCCAAGAGAGGATTCCCTCCCTGAGCTGCCATTAGATTTTGGAAAGCAGCACCATGGTTTTATGGTACTTTTGTTAGTATTACAGTGACGTTGAATCTTTCTTCTAAATCCTCATACCCTTGCATCCTCTTGCCACTACCAAGCCACAGTACCTAGGCTGGCATTTATTTTGAAGATGAGTAGTGAGGGACTAAGCCCTCACATCTGAAATCTTTTGTCTGAGCCTATGGCTTAATTTTCTGCATTTTCCATGATAACCATGTAGGGTGACTTCACTGATGAAAGGTAAACAATGCTACCTAACCACTTAATCCAGGAGTTTGGTGATTGCTGTATCTAGGGATAAATCAGATGGAGTTTTATGGACGCCATCTGTCTTCAGAGTTGGCTATGGAAGGAAGCACACAACAGGTGCAATATGTGCTAGCCTTGGTGTGTAGAGCTGAGCTCTATTTGAGGACCTGTCTTTGGGAAATTTCTCAAGGGCAGAGGGATGTGAGTAGAACATGGCAGACTGGGAGTCATCTGCAAGAAAAATTCTCCACCTCAGTTACTGAAAACTCAGTAAAGTGACTTCACTTGTATCAGCTTGTCAAATAACTGCCTAACTTTGCACAGCTGTGTCTTAAGGACATTTCAATGAGCTTCCGTGATTAGGGGAATTACAATTTATATATCTTTCTGCATTTCTGCTGTGTGAGTGACCAAAGGAAGGAAAATAGTAAAGGAAATTGCATCCATTGCTCAGGATTGCAGAGCCTGCTGATGAATCTTTCACAGGGCTGTTCTCCAAGAGCCCAAGCTTCAGGCACAGTTCTTGCATCAGCTCTACTGATGACTTGAAAGAAGAGTTCCTACCTTTCTTCCAAATTGGAGACACATTCAGTCTAAAGTCCACCAAGTTGGAGGGGACAACTGTAGCACTGCCAGCCAAAAGCAGCTATTCAGGGCTGCTGCTGCTCTTAAAGCTTTAAGGTATCTGATTAGTTTTATCCTTCCTAAGGATTATGGCTTTCTTGGGAGTATGGCTTTAAATGAAAATACAATGCATCATTCTGTTTGCAATGCTGTGCAGTAGCTAAGAAATATGTTCATTGTAATGTGCATAAAGCCCAGTGATGAATGCACTGTCAGGGAAAGAATGTAACCCACACAGCTCCGGGCCTTTGTGCCTGTACAGTCACCTGCCCCTCTGGGCTCACAGAGACTGGAGAAACTGGGGCAAATGCTGCTTAACTAAAACAATTGTGGTAGAGGACTCCTTGAATTTGTGATTTGTATTTCAAAAATGGATCAAAGAAAAACTGCATAAACTCCAGTTTTTCAGTTCAGCTCATCATCTTCATAACAGTTGAGGCTTCCTGAAAAGATTTCCAGCTCCTCAACGTCCGTCTTTCCAAACCCATGTGGAATAAATAGCCTAGGATATAGGATTAGATTGAAGCCTTGGAATCTGCCTGATTTACCTTCCTACCTAACCATGTTTGAGCCTAAAACAGACACAGAATTACTTCCCTTGCTGTTAAATATTCTTCGGAAAGACAATACTACAAAACTTATTTTAGAGTGATACGATTCTTGATCTCAGGCTCTTACAGCCTCAAGTCCTGACTGTTTTCCTGATCTCTGTTCTCTGTTTCTGTAGACTGGGGTTTGACCTAGTGGTACACACGCAGAGCGGCATATCACAGTTAGGAGCCTATCCATACTGATTTCAGAGACCAGGGCCTTTCCTCAGACCTGGGACTCAGAGTCTGAGACGGAGCCCTGAGCATTTACATCTTGCCAAGGTTTTCCAGTGATTTTTAAATGCATTCTGCCTGAAAACCATTACTCTGGAGGCACATGTTGACCTCTCTGCAGCCACGTGGCCATGTGCAGGCAATGTTAGGAATGAAGGGGTTTTCCTCGATGGTCCCCTCTTTATGTCTCAGCGGAAAGGAATTTTCCTGTTTTTTTCTCCCTGCAGGAAATCTTAGCTTCAGAGCTGAGGCCACTTCTGTGGCTGAGCCTGTGCTCCCCAGGAAAACCAGGATATTTGGGGTGGGGTGAGGGTTTATAGTGGTATAAGGCATATAGTGAGCATCATGTAACCTTTACTCTAGGAATTCCTCCATGAGGTTAATGCTGAAATAATAGCAAACCCTGCTTATAAATTGTGAAAGCTGCTCATAAACCTCACACTTAAGATACAGCGCACATAATATAAAATCCATTCTTTTAAGGTAATTCAGTGATTTTCATTGCATTCAGCTGTACCATCACTGCTATCTAATTTCATAACATTTTCACTACCATGAAAAGAAACAATATTCATTCCTCCTCTCCACTCCTCCCAGGCCCTGGCAAGCACTAACCTTTGTATATTGGTTGATTTGTTGATATGCAGTTGTATGATATATGACCTTTTGCATCTGGTACTTTTCACATGGAACTGTTTTCAAGATTCATCCATGTTACAGCATGCATCGGTACTTTATTCTTTTGCTAAATACAGTTTTTTTGTATGAATATATCTTACTTTATCCATTCCTGAGTTAATGTACATTTAGGATGTTCCTAGTTTTTAGCAAATACAAAAATGCTTCTATGAACATTTGTATAGGTGTTTTTATGTGAGCATATGGTTTTATTTCTGTTCAGTATGTACCTGGAAGTGGGATTGCTGGGTCACTCTTTACCCTCCTGAGGACCTGCCACACCAATTTCCACAGTAGCTGTACCATTTTACATTCTCACCAGCATTAAATGAGGGTGTTTTTTAGAAGTGTCATGTTGTTCAGGCTGGCCTTAAACTCTGAAACTTCCCATCTGGAATTCAATTCCTGGAATTATAAGCCTGTGCCACCACCTGGGAAGGGTTCCCATTTCTATACATTTTTGCAATATTATCTGTATTTATTTTTATAGCTATCATAATGAATATGAAATGATATCTCATTGTGAGTTTTACTTGTATTTCCCCAAATGATGTGAAGTATCTTTTCCTGTGCTCATTGGCCATTTGTGTATCTTTTTTGGAAAAATGCATATTTAAATCCTTTGCCTATTTCTAAAATTGGATTATGTCTTAGTTAATTTTCTTATTACTGAGACAAAATGCCCAACACCCAAAGTTAAAGGAGGAAAGATTCATTTCAGCTCACATTTTATACAAGTTTCAGAACCATAGCTGCCTGATTCTAAAGCAGGGCAGCATGGCAGAGGGCCATGGTAGAGGAGAAACAGTCTATGGCATAGCAGGCAAAAGGCAGAAAGCAGCAAAGCAGCAGCCACAAGCCTCCTTTTGCCTTCTATCCCATCCAAGCTGTAAACATTTGTGTGGTATCACTCACCCAGGATGGGCCTTCACATTATCCATACCCAGAAATGTGCTAAACCAATTAGTGTATTAGTTTAGTACCACACACCTTTACTCTCAGTATCACATATTCTAGATCTGGCTAACTCCAAGAGGCCCACCTATGAGCACATGAGTCTTTAAAGGGCCATCTAGATACAAACCATAACCTTGTTTGCTTACTGTTGAGTTGTAAGAGTTCTTTATGTATTCTGGATAAGAGATCTTTATCACACATTCAACTTAAAAATGTATTTTTTTCATTTTATAATTTATAATTTCATTTTATAAGCATCCCGCACAAGTCTTTTTATGGCATTCTTTGAAGCATAAGAAGGTTTAATTTTAAAGAAGTCTAATATATCTAGTTTTTTCTTTATTTGTGCTTTGGGTGTCATAGCTAAAACAATCATTGCCTAATCCAAGGTCACACAGGTTTATCTGTATGCTTCCTCTAAGGTTTTTTTTTTTTCAGTTTTAACTGACCCCAATTTGAGTTAATGCATACAGTGTGAGTTTATGTATACAGTGTGAGGTAGCATCCCAGTCTCATTCTTTTCTATACAGATTCTTAGTTGGCCCAGCACTGTTTTTTGAAAAGATCACATTAACTCTTGAGGTAGACAAGATAGGTGGTATCACATCCATTTTTGTAGATGAGAAAATAAATCCAAGAAAATTAAATCAGTTCTCTTAGATAGAAAGGTAGAGAGAAGCATCCCGCACAAGTTTAAGGCTGTCTGCCCTTGTGAATCTCTGACAAGGTGCGCTTTCTCCAACTTTGGTCTCTTGTGTCTCTTTTATTTAATCTTTTTTTTCTATCTTTTTTTATGTTTGGGTTTTTTTTTTAGAGGGTAAAAAAAAAACATAGCAAAACAGAACAAAGCAGATCAGAAGAAAACAATGTAAGTGACGCAGATTTCAAAGCAAGACAACATGAGATCTACAGTGGCTACCATAATGTCTCTTGCTTCTTTCTAAATAGTTGTCTATATATTCACACACAATCAATTCATACTGAACAAAATAGTATAAAATTGATCATAACAGAGTCATGAAGGCATTACAGGCCTTCAAACCAGACAATAGGAAAATCAACAATGGCTACCGTAATGTCTCTTGTTCTCTTCAAAATAGCTGTCCATACCTTCCTGTATGTTGAAATTAATACAAAACAGACTAAAACCACTTTGAACAAAGAAGATAAACATTACTGGATTTCACAGCATGACGATGTAGAATCAGCAATGGATACCATTATGTCTTTTTCTTCAAACTAACTGTTCATTTCATCACGCATAATATAATCAATTCTCGTAAACTGTTTAGGAGAAATTCTAGGCATGTATAAGGCTCTACATGTATACCTATCCTTTCTGTAGGGAAAAAAAAACAAAACAGTTTACTACAAAAACAAGAAATAAGACAACAATAACAAAGAGCCCAAAACAATGACATTATAGGCCTTCAAATCAAGGTGGTAGGAACATAACTAAGGTGGTTATTTTATATAGTGATATTCAAAAGAGTTCTTCAGATCACCACACACAAACATGCAAAACTGTTCTAATCCTATGAATGTTAACTGTTTTGTTCCAAGAACTTACAGAATTTGTAGCACAATCATGCTACAGATTTGTAGCACACAAGCTATGCTAAGTGTGTTTATACCAATTTAGATATTTTTTCTTTTCCCTTTTTTCTTTTTCCTCCTTTTCCCTGAAGTATTTTCCCCCCTTTGAGCAGTTTCTTACCCTTTCACTGTATTTATGGAGGATTTTGTATCTTATGTACTCGTACCATTTCTTACACTATGGAAACAATCTGGTATTTACACATATGAGTTTGATTTATTTCACTTGTGAGTGTGCTCTCAAATTGTACCCATTTATTTATAAATATCTCAATGTGATCATTCTTTATAGCTGAGTAGTACTCCATTGTATAAAAGTACCATGTCTTTTTTATCTATTCCTCAGTTGATGGGCATTTGGATTGCTTCCAAAATCTGGTTATTACAAATTGTGCTGCTATAAACATGAGTGCACATGTATTACTGTGATACAATGTTTTCAATTCTTCTGCAAATATGCCCAGAAGTGGAATAGCTGGGTAAAATGGGACTTCCAATCCCAGCTTTTTGAGGAACCTCCAAACTGACCTCCACAGTGGTTGCACCAGTCTTCACTCCCACCAACAGTGCAGAAGAGTTCCTTTTTCCCTGCAGCCTCTCCAGAATTTGTTGTTGGTAATTTTCTTTATCCTGGCCATTCTTTCCTTTTTAAAATAAGGCTGATTAGGGGCTTATCATTTTTATTTATTATTTCAGAGAACAAACTCTTTGATTCATTAATCCTTTGTATTGTTTTCTTTGTCTCTATTGTGTTAATTTCTGCTCTGATCTTTATAATTTCCTCCCTTCTTTTATCTTTGGGCTTGATTTGTGCTTCTTTTTCTCTAGATTTTTGAGGTGTAGCATCAGGTTGTCTATTTGTGTTCGTTCTGTTTTCCTGATGTGGTTATTCACCACAATAAATTTTCCTCAGAGGACTGCTTTCATTGCATCCCACAGGTTCTGGTAATTTTGTATTTTCATTTGCTTGTAGGTATTGTTTAATTTCTTCATTAATTTCCTCTGTGACCCACTGATTGCTCAGGAGTATATTATTCAATTTCCATGTGTTTGTGGGGTTTTTGAAATTCCTTTTGTCATTAATTTCTAGTTTTATGATGCTATGATCCAATAACATGCATGGGATAATTTCAGTTCTTTTCCATTTACTCAAGCATGTTCTGTGGACTAGTATGTGGTCTGTTTTAGAGAATGTCCCATGTGCTGAGGAGAAGGATATTCTGAGGTTGTTGGGTGGAACACTCTGTATACATCCACTAAGTCCATTTGTTTGCAGGTGTGATTCAGTTCTGTTATTTCTTTGCTGATTTTCTGTCTAGTTGATCTCTTTGTGGCCATGGGGTGTTGAGGTCTCTCATTATAATTGTGTTATTCCTTATTTGATTTTTTATTTCTGTTACTACTTGTTTTGTATAGCTGTGTACCCCAAAATTTGGTGCATATATATTTAAGATTGTTATCTCTTCCTCTTGAAGTTTTCCCCTAACTGGTATGTAGTGACCTTCTTTATCTCTTTTGATCATTCTTGGCTTGAAGTTCACATTGTCTGCAAACAGTCTAGCTACTCTTGCTTTGTTGTTGTTGTTGTTGTTGCATGAAGTATTGTTTTCCATTCTTTGACTTTCAGTCTATATTTCGTTTTGGGTTAGATGGGTTTCTTGTGTACAGCATATGGTTCAATGTTATTTCTTGATCCATTCTGCCAGTCTGTTTCTTTTAATTGGTGAATTGAGGCCATTTACATTAATGGTTATAACTGATATATATTGGTTTATTTTTGTTATGGTTTCCTTCTTCTGTTGCTAGTTTACCTTTCCCCTCTGCTTAATTCTTTGCTTTGCTTAGTGGCTTTTTCCTATGTCTATCTAGAATGTCTTTCAGTATTCTTTGCAGGGTTGATTTGGTGGTCATGAAGTTCTTCAGCTGTTCTTTGTCATGGAAATATTTTATTTCTCCATCCATTTAGAAGGACAGTTTTGCAGGGTACATCAGTCTGGGTTGGAAATGGTTTTCCTTTATGATCTGAAATACTTCACTCCATGCTCTTCTTGACTTCATTGTGTTGAGAAGTCTGCTGTGATTCTGATAGGCTTTCTTTATAGGTGATCTGTCTCTTTTCTCTAACAACTTTTAATATTCTGTTCTTATGTTGGATTTCTGGGATGTTGCTTATTGTATGTCTGGGTGTAATTTTATTTTGTTTATGGCTATTTGGAGCGCTATATGTTTCACTTATCTATATCTTGCTTCCATTCTCATGTATGGGAAATTATCAGCTATTACTTCTGTAAATAGCCTCTTGATATCATTTGTGTTGTCACCTTTCTCATTTATACCTATCAACTTACATTGGTTTTTTTGCATCATCTTGCAGCTGTTGAATTGTTATATCCTAATTTCTTGTTATTTTTAAAAGATCTTTCCTTTCCTGTTCACTAGCTGCAATCTTGCCTTTGATGTCTGAAAGTCTATCTTCACATTCATTGAGGCAGTTTTGCCAGCTTTCGATGGAATTTTTGATTTCCTGTATATCTTTTCGAATCTATTTCATGCATTCAGTTTGTTTCTTATATTGATCACTCAAGGTTTCCATCTTTTTGCACAGCTCCTCTAATTTTTTAACTATGTCTTCTTTAGATGTGTAAAGCATTTCTGTCATAGCATTTATTATTTCTGCTTTTGTGTGGGAGATTATTTCTGATCTGAGTTCTTTTATAGCTTCCCGGAGTTGTTTCTTTACTTCAGTCACTATCATTTCAGGAGTTTCAGGTATATGGCTTACATTTTCTTCTATGTCTATGTCTCCTAGGCTTGCTTGGGATGGGCTGGAGATTTCAGATTGCGTTTTGCTCTTTTATTTTATCATTTTCCTATATTCCTTTAGGGAAGCTGAAGGCAAGATCTCAGTTGTTTCTTGGGTTGAGAATATCTATCCCTATTTCAGGGAGTTTCCCCAGTTGAGTGGAGGTCCTTAGACCTTATCAGGTGGTTCCCAGCCACTTGAGGTTGCTGGGCGGGGCCCTACCAGTCTCACAGCATTGTGCCAAGGCTTCCTGCATTTGTTTGGGTTTTTTTGTTTATTTGTCTTTTTAAGACAGTGTCTTGCTATGTAGGCCATGCTGACCCTGAACTCAAAATCCTCCTACTTCATCCTCCAGGATACTGGGGTTACAGGTGCGAGCCACCATGCTTTGCATGTTATGTCCCTTGTAAGTTTTGTCCATCCCTGGTACATTTCCAAACAAGACTCTTATATCCAAAAACCTTTTGTATCCAATTTAATTTATTTCTCTGTTGTTTTATTCCATTAAAGAGAAGGACAGAGATGTATATGTTGCTTGATGGATGGCCAATATGTAGAATCCACCACTTTATGTCCAGAGAGGGACCATTAGTCCTAGTTGGTAGACCTCGCAGCTAGCTAAATGCTATTGGTTCCATGGTGAAATATTGTAGGGGACAAGGCCTGTGCTGAGCTTAGGTTTATACTAAGAGAAGCATCACAAAAAGAAGCCTTCCACTGATATGGGGTATTTAACCAGGACTCTTTGATCAAAAATGAATGGCAGCATAGTGGAATACGTGAAAGTACAATTGACACACTTTATCTTGATTTAGCATTTCTAAGGGATCATCCACCATGACATCTTTAGAGATTCTTCTTCGTGGCCTGATATCACAGAGATTGCATGACTTAGAACAGCAATCACAACAAGGTCTTACTAGAGAGACACTCAGGCTTTATCTAATGCAGCCAACATCCTCATGAGGAAACATGCCCCAGAGAGAAGCAGCACAAAGATCTGCAGCAGTGGCTGACCGTGGTCCACTGTGCACTTCTTAGGCAGTTATGTTGTGCTGCAAAGTATTCCCACATACAGTTGTTCAAATCCAATGTGAGGCTCGAGATGGGTGCCCAGTCAACCAAAACAACACCTTAAGCCCTGAGTTTCCTTCCCTGTTTACAGCTGCACTATCACTCACAGTCTCCAGTCTGAAGAGCTCATTACTAGGGGGCATCCTTTCAGACTGTAGACTTACCAATGCTTGCCTGCATAGAAGCAATCACTGGCCCCGGGCCTTTCTGACACACTTGACTGTGGGCAGGTCAAGACAACTCCCCAACAGGCCAGAGCTCACCAGGCAAAGGCCTGTTTTTAAAACAAAGTATGACATTGAAGTTTAGGGTGCCCAGCCAGGCTCCCAACACGTGAGTCAGAATCTAGGGAGAGCAGGGCTATAGTGAAGGGAGATCTGAGGTGAGCTGCTATTGCTGAGACTCCATAGAGCACAGGCAGGGCCTGGGTATGGACTCAGGATGGGGCTATTCTCCTACCACTAATACAGAATTGAAAGAAAGAGTACCCAGGTCCAGCAGTGAGCTATAGGACCTCTCCAGCCAGAGTGAGAGGATGTGTGTGGGACCACCTGGTAAGGAAGGAGTCTCATTGGAAGCAAATGGCAGTCATGGATGGTTGTTCCCAAGAAGCCTTCCTGGATTCAAATTATGCCCTCTAGTAAATATTTTGCAAATACTTGAGAGATTTTAATGTTCATAGGGTGGGGGGAATGGTCTAAAGATTCTATGTTTTGTGGGACTGCCCTACACACTCTAGAATTGTTAACCCAAAGGCAGTAGTCCATTTTTTGAGAAATGTAGAAGAGATTTAACTGCAGGGATGGGGGGATCAGTTTCTAACCACTTGCGTAGTCCGTAAAGCATTTTTTTTTATAATTATAATCAACTGGATAAAGGCACAATTGGTAGTTGCTGTTAAGTGTTGAGGGGTTTTTAAATAACTGAGTCAAGGGAGGCTTGTGCTTAACAGAGCTCCTCATACATATACAAGCAGATCTGTAATAGAAAGCAGAAAGCTCCATGTCCATAATGGACTCAGCACTAACTAAAATTCAGTGTGTGTGTGTGTGTGTGTGTGTGTGTGTGTGTGTGTGTATGTGTATGTATGTGTCCGTCCGAGTGTGTGTCCATCCATTATAGTGGGGGGGAGTCCATAATAGAAAATTATCTTGGACAGGCCTGTGCTCTTACTGAACATTCAAAGGTTCCTACCAAATCAATGTCCTGTTAAGAAGTTCTGGAAAAAGACTCACATGTCTTCAACTTCATTTTGAAAGTTTTTCTATTAGTGGTAAGGGATCCTTTCCTAGAACTGTTTTCTCTCCAGGAGCATTCAAAGGTTTATGGGAAAAGGTTCCCATGTGTGATTCTGGGTCCTGAAATGACCAACACCTCTACAGGCCTCCTGCCCAGGCTTTGTAGCAGAAGCGCATCTGTCCAACTTGATAATGTGCTTCTCAGTGGACCCTTTGCCTTCACACAGGCACCTGCTTCAATAGATTTTGGCACACACCCTCTATGTGGTACAGATTGCTTTAAGAGTGTGTTTGCAAGAAAAGGAGTGGATCAGACTTACACAGGAAGGGTAGGCAATTTAGACCTTTGGAAGTTTTGCACCTTTCCAAGTAGTCCATGTGATGGACTCATTGTCTCTGAAAGCCCTGTGAAGTGTTTTTGTGAGGTGGCAGACTAGTACCTCTTTTACAGCTAGAGGAGATGAGGCATTCAGGCTGGGACTGGCCAAGGTCAGAATCAGGTTTCTGTGTTTCTCTCCTCCAAGCTCATTCCAAACTGGCTTTGATGTCTGTGCAGTCACATCTCCCTGCTCTCATAATTTCCTTTAGTTATGGTTCTGTCAGCAGTAAGATTTTCAAATTAGAAGCATTTAGGATTTTTAGCCTAGCTAAATGCTGCTTTAATTATTTCCTCCAGCAAAATTGCAGGCTCTTAGAAAAAAATAAGACAAATGAGTACACAAATAACTGTGATGCAAAATGTGGGAAGTGCCCTCAGAAAGTCACAAGAAAGTGCCAAGCAGCTTTAAAGGTAGGGCTAGCAAGGATTACGTTACTTGTGTTAGTTGAGTTAGATGGGCAGATGGGCAGCAACAACAAGGAGACTTAGACTTTATGAAGCTCTTTCTTCAAATTCATTATTTCATTTGATTCTTGTTGAACTCTTTCTTTCCCTATGTGGAAGTATCAGAAAGGTCTATATTTAAGACTGGAAGGGTTTGGGGGCAGAAAGCACCTAGGAAAAATGTACTACAAACATGTACTAGAAATGTACTAGAAACAAAAAGCATATGTGATTTGCAACTCGTCAATGCTAGCTGTCTCTTCACAGGCCTCTGGTTTTAAGTCACTCAAGGATTGGTCAGGGATGGGGGTTTTTCTTGATATTCATTGTACATGGTTGAAATAATTGAAGCAACATTTAACTGAGCAAAGATCTTAAATATTCCCTTTTTCTTTTTTAATATTCAACAGAAAAAATCAGTAAAATGTTTTTTTTTAAAGGCTAGAAGGAGAGTAACAATAATCAACACATTGTGTATTGTTACATTCACAGTAGTTGTTCAGAGTACAAGATATAGGCATGTAATTTTCTGGACAATGTTTCACACCAATATTTACATTTTATTTTATTTACATACTCTTTAGAGTGGTCAGTAACTCAGAGATCTGAGTCACAGTCTCTTCCACTAGGGGGCAAAAAAAAAACCCCCCGCTGTTCAGTGAGTGTAGAGTATAAAGAGCCAGATGATCCCTTGGTTGGCCATAAGACAGAGGCTTTGAAAGCTCTAAGGACCTTTTTCTTTCCCTGAAAGGAGTCCCTGTGGAGAGTGATCAGGCTTCAGAAGAACCCAGGAGCTCTGAGTGTAACATGTGCTCTCATTTCCCAGCTCCATTACATCTCTGATAGACCAAGCAGGTTAGATAGTGAAGGGGCATAGAGACCAAGTGCAGTAGTGGTTGCCAGCACTTGTGAGAAGGAGAAAATGGAGTGGGACTGCTCAGGGTGTGGAATTTCCTTTTGGGGTTGTGAAAATGTTTTGGAATTCAGTATTGGGGATGGTTGTATAACTTTGCAAATGCACTAAAAATTGTACACTTTTAAAGGGTAAATTTTATTTTAACATGTAAGTGATCTCCAAAGAAAGCTTTTGTTTTAAACTAAGGAATAAAATAGAACCAACCCTATAACATAAAGGAAAAAGGTTGAAAAAATGTTTCCTGATATGTATTCTTACACTGCCTCTTTCCTGAGACCCATTACTATATTAGAAATCTTCCACCAAGTCAAGAAAAATATTTACAGAGGAAGAAGGGGCATAGAGATAGGCAAGGAGCTTAGTCACCACTTTAATCCTCATCCTAGTGAGGCAAGGGGTCTTGGAGTCAAAGCAAAGCAGCTATCAGGGAGCCCACTACCCAAGGTCAGTGCACCCCATTACCCTGCTGGGCTCCTGACTCTTGCTTCTCTAGATAAAGTTTGCAAAGGACCCTCTTTAGAGGCAAAGAGCTACTTGGGTGGGGGTACAGTTCCTCATTTTCTACTTAACACCTTAGCATATCTGAGGAGCTGGCCAGTTCCTCAGCAAGGCCACCCATTGGTGGTAGTTGCAGACAGTGCCTTCTGGCTTCCAAACAAGAGGTACTCAGCAAGAAATCTTGGAGAACAGGGCATGCTGCCCTGTCGAGATGCCTATGAAGGTGTGAGCCAATACTAGCTCTGCATGTCCACTGCACAGGACTGGGGAAAGTTGAGTACAGGCTGTGTTGACTTTCAGAGAAGTTTAGACCTTTCAGGAGGGATTATGCTGACTCACAGTACGCTGTGAGCATCTCTGAAAACTGAGATGAGAATTGAGGCGTATCAGGGAAGTATAAACAGAGACTGCGTTTGGAAGGAAGGGCAGCCCTGCCTAGGAAAGAGTAGATTTCCTGTAGAAATGACTGATTCATTTATGTAAACATGGCCTCAAAATCCCAGAGGCAGCAAACTTACGGGCCTCGTATAGACACCCTTCCCATATTTACCAAAGCAGCACTTCCTTGCAAAGGCAGTGGATTACCGGTCTCTTCAATTATGTGAAATCAGAGTGGTATCTTTTCAGAGAGCCAATTCTAGTGAGAAGAAAAAAGGAATCATAAGCAAAATCTACTTGAAGAAGGAAGTGGTTCTTTCAATACCATACCAAAATATGAACAGTGTTTCTTTAGGGATTCAGGATTAAAATATGGTCACTCTTTTCTAATGTATACTTTTCTGCATTTAAAAACAAGCCATCATCAGTTATTTAAGAAGAAAACAAACATTTAAAAAAACAAAGCTGTGATCAAACAGTGACACATGCCTGTAATCTCAGCTACTTAGGAAACAAAGATACAAATTCAAGGCCAGCATGGGCAACAAAGGGATTTTTTTTTTTTTAAATTTGTAGCAGGGATCAAACCCACAACCACGCACTTACAAGGCAAGCGCTTATGCCGCTGAGCTAAATCCCCAGCCCAACAAAGGGAGATCTTGTGTCAAAATAATTTTTTAAAGAGAATGGGAATGCTCTTTGGGACCCGAAACTCTCGGACCCGTAGACTGGCCTGGGCTGTTTGGATCGAAAGTCTGCGCAGACCTGCATCTCGGCGGGACTCTTTGGGGCTGGTAGGCCCACCCTTCATCCGCAAGGAACTGCCTGGAGATCGGCATCTGGGCCAGGTCTGTTTGGGCCCATAGCCCCGCCCTTCACCCCCAGGAAGTCTCCCAGAAAGCAGCATCTCAGGCTGTCTCTT